>JACXSJ010000256.1:541072-631822 GCA_014851325.1 Pentalonia nigronervosa
TAAGTAAAAACAAATTTATTTGTATCTATACGTCTACGAAAATCGATTTTATATGAGAGAATAAAATACATTTATAAATCTGTTCTCTGGCGTACAAGATGTACAACGTTTAAATAGGTGCTGTGCCTCCGAAAGGTTGAAATTCAAAATCGATTTTCAAGTATTATCCATCTCCATCGTGAAACACCGTACACAGTATTGAGTATACAAATATTTTGATAAATTATTGGAAACGTGTGTATAGTGTATAAATATTATTGTATGTAGTCATGTTACATGAGCGCATAGGCAGTGTTTGATAAATTTAATCAGAAAGGGGGGGGGACTCAAACCCCAGATTAATTTATGAAAATAATTATTAATAATTCCCTATGTAGTTTGAAATAATCTTGTTTATGTTTTACTTGGAATATTTGACAATATTAAATAAATACTATATATAAATAAAAATAAGCTAGCGTCCAACGTGTGTAGCTAATTATATTTGAATACAAATATGAACAAATAATCTAAAGTATATGAATGTACGCATACTATTACAATATTACTACAAATACAAAAATTAAAAACTGATGCAGAAGAAATAACTTTAACTATTTTATTAAATAGTATTATAAATTTTAGTAACTTTAAATTGTATTTAAAATGTCTGTAGAGTGAACTGTAAGATAAATAACAAGTTTACATAAACTATGTCCTTTAAGTTGGATATTTGTGAACAATGATATAAAATTGTAGGTACATAATTATGGTATACATTTAGGGGGAGGGGAGTGCTAATCGAAAACTCGGGGGCTTAACTTGCTTAGCCCTCCAGCCCCCTAGCTCCACCTATAGTCATATAGAAAACAAATTTTGATTTGTAGACACGCGGTCGACTGAATGAGCACCACCATGATTTAGAAAGCTTTATAAAATATTGTGTTAATATTTTTCATCCTGATAAATAGTAATTATGAAATTCCGTTATTCATTATGGCCGCGCATAATCGGAAATAATATTGTGAAACGAACCTGTTGATTTATTTTCACAGTGCGAAATACGTAATTTGCTGCCTCGCAGTCTGAAGATTAAAATTCCATGCACTTCATTAATAATTACTATAGTAGCAGCCCCAGACATAAACATATACAAAATAACGTTTTTGGTTTTTTTTACACGTCTCCATTATACATAAGTAGGTAAAATTTTATCCATGGATATTATTTTTCTAATTTATTATAACCAATAACTATATTTATATATTGAACAGTCGTTGTATCAAAAGTCTGCTCACAGGATTAAGCCACCGCGTGGTTGCATTAAATCCTCGCGTTTAGATTCTATGTCCTGTCTTTATAGTAGGGGCCACATGAAAATTGCATACTTTCTACACGACCACGAGTGTTAGTGGAAAAAATGTAAAATCATAATATATAATTTATACAATAAAAAAAGCTAAAAATGCGAGTCAAATGGTGCGTGGGAAGCAAGCCCGCGCGGCTAACGTCGGTATTGGCCAACTCTCCCACACCCCTCCCCCTTTAGAAATTGTAATGGATTTCCGCCCATGGTACCCTACCTACATATATATATATATATATACACGTCAATGCAGAACATTATAATCTATAATAATAATAATAACACACCCCGTGAAAGAGAAAAGAGGTGGAGGGCGAAATTTCGTTTCCGGCGGCGGGCGTATATAAAATAGCGAAAATACACCGAATGTATCTCGTTTGCAGGAATCGCTATTTGTTAAAGTGGATTTTCTGCCACCATACACACATACATACATGCACACCCACACATTTGGATTCACCGGAACATGCTGTATTATCCGCACACGCACATCGCCAGTTTATTATAATATCATAATATTATGTTTACTGGAAATATATCGTGTCGTTGTGTATTGTATAAGCAATTTCTTTTTCACGAATTACGAATTTTTTTTTCCGAACTTCGTGATGCTAAACGCGCGTTATACACGCTTTCGACATACATTATTATAGAAGTACTCAAGTACCTATGTAGATAGGTACCGCGAGTTTCATGACGATTGACGATCCCACCGGACCGAAACCGCATTGCACGTTTTAATATCACAGTTGCGTGTGCGATTTTGGCTCACGCGGTCACTGCCACTAGACGAACTATCACGTATATACAGCACAGGTTCCATATTATATATACAGTGTGTCTTCGAAATGTGTTCCCGTCATCAGCATAACTGTTTTCATGTTGGATATTTTTGAAATGTGAATCTGAAAAATAACTATACCGTGTTCGTGAGCGACGATTATTGTGATTTACATTGTGTATTTGGTTAACCCTAAACTCTGTCATATGAAAATATTATAATTATTGCTATTTTCGTATATTTCACTTAGAACTGACCTAATATGGGTTATCCAATTTAAGGAATTATGACTTATAATTTATGCAAACATTTTAAAAGTTTAATGATTGGCTTCTATCAATATTATTCAAATATCTGTGTGCGCTTTAAGCTATAACTACAGTTTGGTGAATTTGTTATCATACGTATTATAAGTATATACATGGGCAGGCAAGTAATTCCGAGAGCAAGCACTCGGGTCAATAATTTACTCTTGGCGAATGGTTTAAAACTATTAAAAAGTCACTTGTAAAAAGGATTTATTCAGTCTACTGCAGTGTAGGTAGTCTTTTTTTTTATTTATTTAAACGCTCCGAAGTATCTCGGGAGAGAATTCGCCGTTAGGCAATACTACTCCCGATACACCGTGAGCCTCGTTTATTGAAAAATAACAAAATGCAGTGTTAAGCTGCGGTGGGCAAGTCTACCGTTCGTAGCTCTTACAGCCATAATTAAATAATTAGATACAATAGTGAGGGGCTCTATCCCCTCAAAAATGACTTGCTCACAATATAAACGACTTAACTAAAACTTTTTTCTCATTTTTTGTCACTGCACCGCTTGCACCTCGCCACTCCTCGCCCACTCGTCCGCTTCTTTTGTTGAAAGCAATTCTCCCTTGTGAAGGCTGTCACAGCGTCCCAGCACTCCTTGCTGTTGATCACCTTGGAGTTTACGGTATCTGAATTGAAGCCACTGAAGACCTGATCGACAACCTCCCGTTCTCGGCTCCAGTTAGGGCATACAAAAACATTGTACTCGGCGGTGTCCTCGTCAGCAGCACAATGATGACAGCGGGAGGATTGCTCCTTCCCAATCCGGTGCAGAGAACTGCCAAAACACCCATGGCCGGTTGGTTGAAAAGACAGTGATTCATGCTTCTTGCTGTACCAGCTAACGATATTGGAGATTAATCTGCGAGTCCACGCCCCCTTAGCGTCGTCAAGTGTAGATTCCTAGTTCCAACATCCCTTGCTCCAATTTCTTAATGTGAGGTTACATTATACAATACAGACAATACTTTATCATATTTATATTTATCTTATTAAGCAGGTATTTTGTGTGTACGATACAATCGCCGAAGCCATATTTTCCAAAAGTCCAAAAATATGTGCCTAGTCTGCAATCCAATCAATTTTTTATGAGTTAGAACGTGCGACATAATATTGTTATTATAATATTGAGATTTGAGGGGACATCACCTGTAGTCAACGGTATCCGTCTTGCATACGTATAATACGAATCGGCGTAATCGCTGTAAAACCGGTTATACGTGATCAAAAATGATTTATTATTTTTAACACATTTTGAGTAAACTGACCAAAAAACAATTAAACTAAAAGATAAGAACACAATCTCTATGTCATCTCGTCGTTTTTAATACTTTAATGCTATAATTATATAATCATAATTCATGATATGAAATAATAATACAATTTAATAACGGCCACCATGCCTTAGATACCAAAATATCTGAAAAAAAAACTTACGAGAAAACACAGATTACCTGTATGTTTTGTTTTTATATTTTTGAATTGATTATAGAACAATTTACCCTATAATGTTAAACATAACAAAACTGCATCGATGCACCGAATGTTTAAATTAACACGAATACGTGAAATCGCAGATGTAAAGCCGAGACAATAACGATCGAGCCTCTTAATATTAGATATGAAAACAGATATTACACGATAGAATTTTACTGTTGCATAAAACTAAATAATAAGTATAGGATTTACTCAAAGGTTGTACTAGTCCCAAATGATAAGGATAAAGTGGTTATTTTCATGAAGATTAAATTTTTTTTTTTACATTATAAAATAGTTTAAATGTTTAAAACTCTCCAAATCATAAACTATTTCTTCCAACTGCGATAAAAGTTTAAGTTTAAATATTCTATACTTAAGTATTTTAGAAAATCAAAAAAATTTAGGTAACTATAAGTGTATAACCGAAAAAAAATCGGTTATTATTCAGTTTAGTGAAAAGTGCATGGAAAGGAAATGTATGGTGTTGGCTGAAAAGGATAGCACTGTTTTTTGCTACCTAGGTAGGTATTGAAACTATTGTAATTATTATTACATCAACATAAATCGTCACTCCCGTTTCCTTCAGCTAAGACGAGCTTAATGTCACTTTCGATGTTCGATCTATGGCAAAAGTTACACAAATGTTACAGGAATATATTGGTATGCCGTATATGTAGACTATTCATTATGTATGAGGATGACTTCGACAGTGGTCGTGGATAGGCATAGATAAATAAAATATAAATAACTCTATACATACACAATAAGTGTGAATGCTCATTCATTATGAAACGGCGAGCAGAACCGTACAAAAACGACAATAATAAAGGTATAAAAATATGCTTTCTCTATCTGATATTAATAATAATATAATATAAACTACCTACTCCTTTTGCGCTGTAAAAATGCACCGCGGCCCCCGTCGCACGTACCCAACTGATAACAAAATAATGTCAGTAACTGTAGGTAGCAACGCTATAATATCTATCGAGTCACTAGATAACAGTTATCATAATGGTAATGGTGGGAAGTGCTCAGATATAGTATGATCTAAAGTGTACCAGGTAATCAATTTAACGTATAAGACACTCGTTATTTCCGAAAATACAAACGTTTTTGATAATATTTCTTTTATATAATTTGAACTCGTTACAAAACAACATTTTTAGAAAAATTATATTTTAACATTTTTTTCTCAGGTTTTAAGTTTTTTACTCTTTTGAATGACAACATGTTTCTTATTTTATATTCTTAAACAGAATATTATTCAGAGTATTTTGATTTATAAAAATCAAATTTTAGACAGTCGTTTATAAGTATTTAAAGTTTTGATGAGCGAAGTAGTGAACTATTATTTTGTGAGGTATTCTTATACCACTCCACTCCACCGTATAAATTTTAAATACCTACTTATAAGTTATAACTCATAAACTACTCGTCCAAAATTCTATTTTTATGCATCAAAGCACTCAAAAAAATGTCTGCTTTGGAATAAGGAACTAAAAATATATTGTCATAAAAAAGTAAAACATATATTTTAGAAAAATATTGTTTTTTAATGACTTAAAATTATGTAAAAAAAATATTTTCAAAAATTATTAAAGGTTTTGAAATAATAATGTGTCTTAAGTTAAATGGGTCACCCGGTGTATTATACATCATGGTGAACATATTAAATTACACTCAATATTGTAATATACTTATTATTATTATTATTATTATTATTATTATTATTGCTTTCGCTATAAGGTAGTAGATTTTATCATTTTTCTCTCATTTCGAAATTTATAAATATAATATAAAAGTTTGCTACGCGTACAATACTGTGGGTAAACACTATATTATAAAGTATAATATGTATAAATATTATAAAGGTACCTACTATAGATACTTTAGTACTTACGTATTTAGGTGTAAGTTAAGAGACAAAATAATATATATTTATATATCATTTTAATCAACTACAAGTTTAAAAAGTTACCTATATATAATATAATTATATACATAACTATATTCTACAAGTATTTGGTACTTTATATTTTAATTTTGAAACTGAAAACTGTAATACGATTGTTGTATAAACAGACAATTTTTCTTTTATTATTTTATATTGAACGATTTTATGCCGGAATTGTACGCTAAAAGTGCATATTATTAAAAAAACAGTATGCTCAATTGACTGGCATTGATATGAATAACGATATAAATGTTTTTCTCTTTGGGTTTCATTCTGGGTCAATATACCCTAACATTTTGTCCTTGAACTTATGCAACTGCAATATATATTAAATAGGTATCTATAGTATACATAATAATACAATTCTGTGTAAAGTGCATAATTCCACCGTACTTATATAATATGATATTATATCGACGTACAGTCACACAGAGTGATACAATGACAGATAGGATTATCAAATATCTTGTACGCCTATGGACGTACGTTCTGAATTTAAAATTCGTATAATTTATAGCAACAACAACAAAAAAAAAAAACAATGCAAATTACGATAAGTGCTAATCAAGTTATAGTTCTATACTTGTAGTATTATCATTAACAGTCTCATCCATATGGCGTGTATATGGTATACATAACATATATATATATTATATTATAATATATGATATGACCTTTAGAAATGTTATAATTTTATTATCGTACATAATTAAAAGTTAAATCATACGAATTCTATACACGAATAATCATACACACACACATAAACAGAAATTAACAAAAATGTAGGTACCTAATTAAATAGTGTTGAAAATTTTAAGTTATTCCGTTGTTAGTTAACCTAATTATTTGTTTCTTTAATTTATTTTATAATATACAGTGTGTGTGGCGTCACAATTCACATTTTGTATTGAGTTTAGAGTTTTTGCGATCACTGTAATTTACATTATTGGACTCTTGTATTATTCGTCCAAATATAAAACAGTTTTCAGCTAGATTGAAAAAATTTACACTGTACACTTGTCGTCGTCGCCGTAGTCGTCGTCAGTCGTAGTCGTGCGGGACATCTGGTCAGTTAAAAATTAGTATTTATTAACATTTCTTTTGTATGGGAGTTTTAGATGCAAACTTATGCACGTGCACAATAAATATTGCGTTGTTACTTTTTGTAGATTCTTTATCGTAAAGTAGGTATTGTGAATTCTACACGTATACGATTTGTTTCAAAGATGGCTGGACCGATTTTTCTAAAACTTTTTCGAAAAACCTTTAATTTATTTTATTTTCTAATGGATATTCTCTAGTCTAGTTAGAATAAGGATCTCTGTTTCGGGGGTGGTGGGTGCCATTAGTTTTTAGTATCTGTACTTACAAATCTGTCTTATCGTTTCGTATTATAACTGGTAAATATTTCCACATATATTTACAAAATAACAATAAAATAAATGAATAATAGTATCTGTCATTTGAAAAGTAATTACCTACTTTGTATTATTTATTTTAGATGTGAAAGAAATCTCTAACAACTTTTTTTGATAAATAAAATATAATATTATTTACACATCTTAACAAAATGAAAAACTATATTGACGTCTTTAGATTTGTTATGTCCATGATCGATATCATGTAGTTTATTTTGGTATCGTTCACTCGCCTATCTCTAAGCAATAGACTTGATGTCAAAATAATATAGGTAATAACTAATAACTATAATAACAATTAAGTAATCTGTATCAGCGTACCGTGGCAGGGGTAGTCGGAAAACACTGAGTTGAATGCCATATCTTACCATTTTGTCTTATTTGCATATTAATTAATCCCAGTCTTCATTTTTTTATAAAAACGCCACGATCGATCACAATTTTATCTTCTAATATGCATTCTTATCATAAAGGTATACATCAAATAAAAGTTACTACATTTTTGTATCTTATACATTTTATATTACTTTGAAGTTTTATACAACGCAAAGTATTAACATTTACAACAATTGAGGCTTAAAATGCAAGACATGTTATAATTTCATGAAATCGATGATAAACCTGCATAAAACCTACCTCAATATATAGTTCAATATAAGTAATATGATGGCATATTATGCATTCATCCTCTCCGTCGTTGTTTTTATAAACATCAGCCTCATAGATTATTAAGAATCACTATATTATGCGTACGGTAATGTTATTTTGTAAAATCACATCTCACACTGTAAAATCGCCACTGCGTAACCAAACGCGTTTGTGAATAAATTAATTATAATATGGCATGGATGTCAATCGATATCCGTTAAAAATTAAAATATACCAGCGGAGAACGCTTATTAATTTATTACGACTTTTTTTTAGTACGTTATGCATTTCTGTTTATACTTTTAATAACGTTTTGTTGATGATGGCGACGATGACGATGACGACGATTATGCCATGTACAGTAATATATTTAAGCAGTAGGTAAACATAATATTATATTATGTGTGGCGTATTTAAGTAAAACGTAGTAAATTATTATAGGTAAAGTAGGTGAGCATATATGTACGTCTTCTAAAAAAAACACGCAAAGATCTTACTCTAATGATTATATAACATATTATATCAACATCGAATATTATTTTCTCTTTTACAGCATTTAAATAACGTCTACTGAAGACTCGGATCGTTCGGTGAAATAGCTTTTATGCTGCAATGGCGAGCGAGTTAATATCGATACATTTTTTTCATTTGAAACATTATTTTAAATGCATTCCTATATCAATACCGCACAAGCACGCGTGCCTTAGAATAATATACAATATTTGAATATTGCATATTATACGATAAGTGATTTTACACGTAAAAAAATATATATACGTTAATATATATCGTTACCTATCTTTCGATGGTACACTTCTACCTAATTTTGAGAACTCAAACGACCATGAATCGACTGGTTATAGAATTGTTCTCAAAATGTCGGTATGACCACTTCACCTTTTAGACATCGTCTTCAAAGACCATAAATCAACTGGTTACAGATCAGACTCGGAGTAAAGCTAATGTGCTGTGGCTACTCAGAAATAATATAATAATTTGCACTGGATACCGATATTATTTTATTAAACAAAACAAACATATAAAACACTGGTCTCTATGAAACGCAACACACATCAGTGTCTCGATAGAAAACCCGCATTGCCTTTTACCGTGGTGTTCACGTTCTTAAATATTATTTACAATGTGCTGTCTCAGCTCATTTGCTTCATTGACTTATATTATGAATATGATACTGTCTATTTGACAATATTATTATTATTATATTTTAATTTAATCGTGTATTTCACCAAAACACGTTGGCGCATACAACACCGTGAACCACTATAATTATATATAGGTGCATAACTATATGTTAACTATTAGACTTATTATTTGTATTATAACGAATATTCTTTAGATATTATTTCATACTATTATTAACAACGGCAGTAACTAAACAAATATTACGTAATAAATTAATTTAAAAAATAACTTTTTTAAAAACAACTATATTTTTATTATTTTAATGTTTCAACTTTTTAAGATTCATTTTTACAATATACATTTTTAATTTCATATTCCGAAGCAGTACATTTTTGGAAATTCCGATTTATAAAACCTAATTTTAAACAATTAGTTGATTAGTTATATATTTATTTAGTTTTGATTACCTAGCGGAGTAGTATTGGCTAATATTGTTCAGCGTACTCAGACCTCTATGACCTTGTGCAATTGTGCCACCCTACTTTGCTATAAGCTTTAAATACTTATAGCCTATCAATAGCTTATTAACTACTCAATTAAAATTAAAAATACATTTTTTAATATCTTCAAATTATGTAAAGAGAAAATGTTAAGTTTTCGAAATAATTGAGTGTCTTGTTAAAAATTATCCTGTGTGTGCTGCAGTCTTATCGCATCATCTGCAATAAATAGTAAATCTAATAATACGTTAATAAATTTTACATTTCGAAAAACTGAGTCCTTCCCTCACAATTAATAACATGATCATAATATACAAGCTATTTTATCTTGGTTTACTTTATAGTCCTTTAGATAATAGTTATTAAGATGTGATTGGTCAACTATTCAAGCTATGGTTCAAACTTTTGGTTCTGTAGCTAAAATACTTTATGAAATGCTCTATAAACGCTGAGAAAACACGTGTACACATAAATCACGAGGTGTAGACTGTAGAGCCAATTATTATGGAAAGTCATACCTGTATATATGTATAATAGAATAATAATATGTAGTAGGTATGTACAACAGATATACGTGTCGTACACGCGTGTTGAGTAATAACCGCAGCCGTTTCGTAACCACAAATCGGGTATATAAGATTTGAAAGAAAAAAAGTTAAACGCTGCAGACGTGTAAGACACGCGGGGGCGACAGGTATAATATATACATATATAATAAATTAATGTATATATAATATAAAAATGAAATCGTGATCTTGTAAGGCAATACCTCCCACTCCACTCATCGTTCACCACACTATATTGTACACTCTGAATACGCGCTTATTATAATAATAGTACGACATATGCATATCTGTCTATATCTATTATAAACGTCGTGTAAATGCCATTCGATTATTATCGTACAGCGATTGTTATATTACGCGCGCGCGTGTGTGCTGTGTGCATATCATACGTATCGGCAGAGGCCAAAGAGTCAACAATCTCCGTCGATCGCTCCCATTAGCCAGAGGTCGACCTTTACGTGTCATATTTTTTTAGGAAACATTCAACAGTGTTGCTGGATTCCGCGACATTCGTGTATTGTATTCATACATACACATATAATATCCTATTATATTACCGTAATAATATTAATAGTAATTAAAGTAATAACTTGGCTGACAACGTGTTGTGTCACGTCGTTAGAACCTACAGTCGGGGCGCGATGTGATTTTACCACGTGAATGCACTACAAAATAGAAAATATAATATAATATTGTGCGCAGTGCGGGTAAAAAAATAACAAATTACTTTCGTAGTCGCGTTTATTGATACAATATACGAGGCTTTTTTTTTTTGAGAGAGAGAGAGATAAAAATAATTGGACACAGATACGGGTCATCCGCGTATAATACTGCAACGGTGAAGGTATTATAGAAGTTGTATAGAAGGAGTATGATATTATTATTATTACGAACGCGCGTGTAATAAATATATATATATATATATATATATATATGATCAAATACGTCCCGCAGAGTGGAAAACGCTAAAAAATTAATAAATACACATATAACATACCATCGAAATTTCTCGGAAAACCCTATATAATGTATATTATATTACATAAAATACAGTCGAACAGACGGCTGCGACCAGGTCCGAGAAAGTGTTTTCAAAACATTGCGTTTATAACGCATTCGATATTGATCGGCGTACTGCGATCCATAATATTTAATATTTATAGTCACTAAAATAAACACCATATTAAGATGTATTCATTTTGAGTCTCGATTTAACGTTTAGGCTACTGTGAGAACTAAAATTTATGTTACATATTCTTCTCAACAACAACAAAAAAAAAGAAGTAAAATCGGTGTGGAATAGAATTTTTTAAATTCCGGATGCCTGCAGCATGACATAATATATTATTATTTTAATATTATATATCTCGTGTTTACAATTCCTAGAAGAATATTATCCGTGTACAATATTATTATTTATTGTTTATACAGTTTGCGATTTGTTTTAGAAACTATAAATGCAATGTACAGATCTATTTATTATCGAATCAAATTCTACATAGGTTTATATCAATTTGTAAAAGATACTATTCGCTACCATGAAAAAATTCATATTGACCGGTATGCGCTATAGTGTATATGTATACATTGTTTATATATATATATATATATATATATATATATAAGTACACAAAAACGAACGTTTAGATTTTATGTTTATGTGTATAAACGTCGGAAAGGAAAACAATAATAATTATATTTTTTATTCGATAACGAGATGGCATAATTTGCGAAAATCGAAAGAAAATGACGTGTGATGTTTTTACATTAAAAACGTTCCAGTATAGAAGGTTATTGGATTGGGACGAACAAAAATTAAAAAATATTACAGAAAATCTTTCCATTGACGGACAGATGTACCTACGGCATAATAATATATTCCGTATATATCAATTAAATTCGGATAAGGTTAGGTCGATTCGAAAAGAATGTCACTGTCGCTGTAAATACAAGTCATTTGCAGGCGTTTATTTATTATTAAAAAATTCAACTACCTACCGTCATTTTACGTGGAAATTTTTTATGGTTGTATTATTTCTGCGAAAGGATTCCTCAATAGTTTTCATTTTTTCCTTTCGAAACTAATTTAATATTTTAAACGACAAGGGAACACGTAATTTTATCAAATACAATGTTTTAATTAGTTACATTATTTATTAACGAGTTTATAGGTACAGTAAAAGAAAATATATTATTTTACTATAAATTAAAATAAGCCTAATTTTCTGTAGAAAAAAAATCTATTTTCAATGTTTTTTTTTTTTTTTTTTTTTTTTTTTTTTTTTAATGGCATTATTCACAGATTTTAGTGTATATATGATTGGAGCTGGAGTGGCGCAGTGGTCACACAGCTGATTTAAGACTCACATAGTCATCGGTTCGATTCATAGCAAAGTGCAAAAATTTTGTGTGATTCTACGCAATCACCATTTTCCCGTGCTGTTATCCAATTGCGTCATCCGATTTTCAACTAGGTCCTACTCCACTGTAAGTGAAGACCGCACATGTCTCCTCTTAGAGAAGGGAGTAGTATCATGCATATAGTGATGTATACATAGATAAATAGATCACATGATCTCCCTACTATTCACTTGTGATAAACATTGACGAAGACCTTGAGGTCGTTTCAATGAATCATAGAAAAAAAAATAAACGTATTAAAAAATTATTATACAATTAATTTTTGCTGTTACAAAACAAGTACCGTGTACTACTCAAGAAAATAGTAATAATTAGAGGAAGGATTTTTATGCTTTTACATATATTTTCTATTTGAATAAATGCTGAAACGTGACGATGGTAAGAAATGTGAAAATGTTCAATTCAGAATGATATAAAAATGTTTATTTTAAATATAAAAGCATATTTTAGGGTTGAGGGAATATTTTAAGTAACTGTCGCGTTTAAGAATATTTTGGAATATTGACATAGAAAAATCTAGTTTTCCTTTTGTCTGAGTATCATGGACAAAAATTAACAAGAATCAACAGAAAATAAAATAATTTTATTTATTACAGTTTATTGGACTATATCATTCCATATAGCAACATTAATATTAATTCGTTACTTAGACCCAATTACGAGTGAATACCGATTCATCCGTCGTCGAACGTACATGGTCGACACACTTTATTTGAAATCAAACTACAATAAAGCAGTAAATAGGTAAATCGTGTAAAATTATAGAAGCTATATTAGCTAGATATTATTATCATTTAATTACACAATTTACAAACCAAATATAAAAGATAAAACTCAATAAGTGTCTTGAAAAGTCCGTCATTCGGCATATTGCAACCCATATATATATTATAGATAAATAGGGCTAGGCGAATTATAGCAAATCGCTACAATGCAAACCTACCAATTCGATAAGGTTTCATCGTCCTGTAACCAAAAAGTTAACATTATAACTTCCAACTGATTTAATTTTTGTCTGATCTGTTTTTAACTAGGTACACAATATATTTTAAATTGAAACCGTTTATAGATTAAAAGTCGATGTAAATACACTCGGTATTTAAAAATCGATATTAATTTTAAAATATTATATAATTTTTGAAATAACAAAATAATATGCTGTCTAGACCCTGGACTACGGGGTGAAACATCTAGAGGCGTCATGTGCATATTGTAAGCACATGAATAATTTCTTCAAAACTAAAGTCCGAAAGGGAGGTTTAAGTTAAAAACAGTGACCTGCAGTATATTATATAATATTAATAACAATTAATTATTATTGTGTATATATACTATTATGTATTTAAATTATTATATTATGTGACACAAAATCAAATTATTGATATTTCCCATTTTATCGATGCAGTTACTGCTATTATATGCAATATGCAATATGCGTATAAATTGTATACATTAAAACATACGCAATACACGCGCAAACAAATTATAGCTCTCTCCGCCACCTCGTCCACCACGTCATGTGTGATGTCATTGATTCGTTATCTAGTGTCCATTTATAATTGATAATTATAATCCACTAAATAGCTGATGGTTGGCATGTGTAAAGGTTTTAGCTTGTGAAAATTAAAATTAAAACCAGAAAAGGTTCTGTGAAAAAGAATCTTGGTGATCAGCCTTATACACTATACAATCACTCGCTTATCATCGTCATCCAGTGCGCGTATATCCATGGTTATAAACTTTTAACAAAAAAAATTACCATTCTATTTTTTTTTTCATTCCCAATAATAACTTTGTGTTGATAGATTTATTCAGATCTTTAAACAATGATCCTCATCACCCCGAGATGATCATTTTATTTGATAATATTGTTTCATATTTCAGACATTTTATACTCTTTTTAGTTTATGTACCTATTTATTACTGTGGCCCCAGCTAGCCGTGTCGTTACCATAATAAAAAATGATTACAAAAATAACATATTAAGTAATTATACATAAATTATATTTTATAATATTTTTTTTATTTAGAAAGTTTTAATAGTAATCGAAATTCAATGCGAATGGCTTTAGACGTTTTTAGTTTTTATTTTTATTTTATCGCGTTAAATCAATAAACATAATAGACATATAAACAAACGATTCCATGCATTAATTTTGTTTTCTAGTGCTCATTATGTAAAAGTAAAACAATTCAAACACGTTACTTTTTTTCTAATTATTTCAAATCAAACGCAGTAATGTCGTACTATACGAATAAATGCCGATTATTTGCGTAAAAACGTATTAAATAACACATTAAAAAGATCCTATAACAGATAGCAGAACATTTATCGTATAAATTACACAAATTCGCGTGTTCTTTAACTGGTTATAAAAAAGTGACCAACCATAATTATTTCCAACATATATATATGTTAGGAATTTTCAAATATTCTTTTTACACGATGCACAATCACGAACTTGTACAAATATAAATCAATTAAATACATAAATCGATTTTTGTTTTTTTAGTGCCCTGGAGTTGAAATGAGCAATAATCGAATTTGATATAGTCGGTTCGCGTATATAATTGATAAACTTACTTTATCAGATATTTTTACGGTTCAACCTATAAAATACTCTAATACTGCTATAAAATATAAATGAGTAATTATGACAGTGCAACGTTACGTTTTAATTATTCTATACTATCAGCTACATTACCTAATGAACGTTATTTTCAAAGAATGAACGTGATAATAAGTGTACTGTAGATTACGGCTTTCTATATTACATACGCGAATCCATCGATTTAATATCAATTTAATATTATTACATACGCATCATACTATATAAAGTTTATATATTATTACAGATGAAATATTTATACCAGTGTTAAAATTTTAAAATTAAATATTTATGTAAATATTTTTCAACAATTCCTAATGGGTGTGGCTGGGCCCAGCTGGGGTTATACACGTATTTGTGAGAGATCGCAAATCTATGCAACCCGAGATCATACATATTATATATAAATATAATTTATAATCAAACAAAATTCACTCGTTCAAATACCGCAGCGATACCCAACATCAATAACCATCGGGATATTTATTTTCTTTAAAACGGCAGTTAGAATCAAGTTTCAAACATCACATCACATATTTATATATACCTACCTATATATATCACGTAATATTATTAATATTATAAGAGTCTTGGTTAGGTTTGGATCAGTACTAAAACCTATCCCTTCACTTCTCTATATATGCACTGAAAATGTTATACAGTGAGTTCCACTTAATGTGATCAGATTGATGCAGATTATTTTGATTTTACAAACCAGTTGAGTTCATAGAACTTTTATTATTTTAATTATTCTTTATTATTATACTTGCAAATTAAATAAAGATAAGACACATTATACTATCTAACCTATTATTAAAAAATACAACAAATAAAATAAACCATCAACAGTATATATATATATCACACGAGTGTTATCTAATTTGTTCTATATTAGCCAAACATTACATTATTATTATGAGCTCTGATTTTGACTATAAGCCATACAATCCATATAAGTATTCATAAGACTTAAAAGTGACTCAATTATCCGGTGGTACACGCAGTGATACAAATAGGTACTAATATAAGATCAATATTAAATATTGCAAACAAGTAAGTACCTATTATGATTTGGTTTAGGTTTTAATTTTTTTGATTTCAAAAAAACATATTTGGTTATTTTACAAGCCAACGGTCACTGCATTAAGCGGGACACACTGATAATACAGGTACTTTAAAAATCGTGAAACTCGTGTATAGGCGTAATACCTTAGTGGCCCCATCATCCATCGCTGAGAGTAATATTAATATTGTACACCTATATAGTTATGCGCCTATTGCCTTATGACCTATAGACGACGAACAATATAACACGCACGGCAATAAAACAAAAACGCACTGCGACACCTAAGGGCAAATCCGTTAATTGGGTCCTACTGCAGTAGTGTGCGTGGGTTAAATATGTCCGTCGCGTGTGCGGAGAAACCATTAAAAAAATAAATCGACGGCCGATCAGTGGGAGGGTGGACGCATGTGTGCCATAAAGTTCAGTGTGATTTTTACTGCTTGCTGCTGCTGCTAGCATCATCGTCGCCGTCCCTCGAGTCTCGTCGCACCCGCGTCGGTGTATAATATGTGTGCGAGAGCGTGTATTTATCATGTTTATGATGCACATTATGACGGGGTCGTTAAAAAATATGGACTTGGAAAAAAAAAACGAAATTTTACTGTCCGGCGGACGGTGGTCCGGACTTAAAGAGAACGGGGGAGGGGGAGAGGATCCGAAAAAGTCTGTGGCGACGGAAAACTCCAGGAGTTATTATAATACATCGTACATAAAATATAATAATATCGTCCGCCGCCGGCGGAAGAAATATGTACATGATAGGTACCCCCCGTACGGAGTTCGACACGCGATTTAAATTTTTTGCGCTGGACGGCAATAAATAACGTTCGCCACGAAGTCGGTCAATTAAAAACTTTGTTTATCGACAATCTTGCGCGCGCGCGCGTGTGTGTGTGTGTGCGTGCGTGCGTGCGCGCATCAGATGACGCACAACAAGTGGATGGATGTAGCTCGCAGTTGACCCGTCGTTTGACATTATAATATTATCATCGTCGCACGGTACGTGCGTGGTGATGACTGCGGGCGCGATACCTCGCCGAGAAGACGATGACCTCTCTGACGCAAACGACAGATTTTTTTTCCCGTGGAAATGTTAATTACGGAAACCGAATAATGCCTATATTAAGAATGTGGAGATGGAGATATCCATCTACGTACATCGGTAGATGAGCACGTCCGTGTACAATACTGCCAGTATAATAACGTATAAATTATTATTTATTACTTATATCATAATATATTTTAATATACATTATGGGACTATTATACGGAAGAGTACAATAGCCGAACGGCCGAGCGGTTCAATATTATAGTACGCGCGATGTACATATGAAGGCGTAGACGAAATATGCATAATGTCTGTACGTCTCTATGTTTTTTTTTTGAGCCGACGACAATATGTTAATATTACGGTCATCACTCGGAGGATGGATCACGTCAAGTTTATGTATAAGTTTGCTTCATATAGAGTTTTTACTCATACATTGGCACACTGCTTATAATGTACACTCCGGCATAATATCAATTAATAATGACCCGAAATATATTTTATGTTTTTTTTTTCCGATCAGAGATTGAATTTGTTTTAGGAAATGCCCTATTCGTTATTATAACACACTGCTGCAGTAAATTGAGTTCGTCTATATTTAGACGTTCCGACGATCTATTAATTAGACAAACAATCGTAACAAATTACACGAATTCAGCGATAAAGTTCCAACATAAATAAGGCAATTAAAATTGTGTAGGTACTTAATATTTTAATTAATACATTATGCGTATTTGAATTTTAAAGAGCGTGTATCATATAATTTGTATTTGAAGTCGAATATTATAAATGTCGATAAAAATTTTTAAAAAATAACCAGTAAGACAGACAGGCAAAACTGAAAAATGTGTATTAATATGAAACATTCCCCGAGGGTCTAAGAGATAAAAATTAGTATAAACAGTACTCTATAGTCTTAATACATACAGTATTAATATCGTTTTAAATTCACTTTAAAATAGTGTTTTCAGGGTATTTATTTATTTTTATGTAAGCTAACCATTAACACTACAAAGTTAAAATAAATTAATTTATTAACGAACGCGCGTTTACTGATACAATAACCTTGTGTGCATACGTTCCAATCTAGTCGAAATCTTTGAAGCCTTCTAGTGTTTACATTTAACAATTATTTGTTGGACTCTGAAATCAGACGGCTGCATAATGTTCACAATTTAGGTCAATATTACATCATCAAATTACAAATTAGCTATACACACACAACACACAAACAGTCAAAATAAAAAATCAAAGAAAAATAATAATGACAATAATATAATCATAAGAAGAAATGATCAACTACAACACTGATATAATATGGGATACATAGATATAAGTACCTATACAGTATACATAATATATATTATATAAACTGTCTGGTAGATATCGATAGAAAAAGATCGAATTGATTATTTTTTACTGTACAGCATAATACGTGACATTGTGACAAATAACATGTTGACATGTTGGTTATACCTATAGCTGAAAAAGTTTGAAAAATAAAAAATAATCGGAACTGTCATAATAATATTTTCCATCTAAAACAATCAATGCCCTTGACCCTTCGAAAAACAATCAAACACCATTGAGCTTGAGCCCTATAACACGACCTGTAATGATTTCATTAGGAAGAAATAATACAATTAAAACATTCTCGAACGTCCTGTATATAAAGTGTAGTTGGTACCTAATTTGAATGTTTCGAAACAGATTTATTACTGTTATTTTTTTATTCTATGCATATCGGTCTTGTCCGTTCGATATTTCGCAAACGGACAGACGGATTTTGTTTCGTTGATTTCCGAGACCTTGGCTTATTCGAATTTTCCCCTTGTACGTACAACTATATAGACGGGCGTGCATTGTCTTTCATCCAGACTTTCGAAACGATCGGAAAAAAAAAGTTATTGAGGGATCGTTTTAGCATGTCATTCTGTGGTCGGGGTCAAAGTGGCGTCGTAAAATTTGAGATCGAAATTAAATTACCTATTGAATATTATGTTAATGTAGATTGTTGAAAATGATGATGTAATTTGTACAGACGACAATGTGTTAGGTATATAAACTAATATATAAATATTAAATTATACCTAAGGCGTAACATCCATCTTTAGTTTATATAGATGAGGTAATTTATTACATAAATTTTTGTTTGTACTCGCTGTAATATTGTATAAAACATCATCTTAAATTTGTTACTTGTCGAATTTTTGGGGAAAAAGTAAAACATGATATTCTGAACGTCGAAAGTAAAATTTATTCCCGTGGTCTGATAATATTGACATATTTGGGCTGTAATATATACTTACATAAATAAAATATTTTCGTTATTCAATAGATTTTCCACTAAATCACTTTCTCCATAAAACTATATTATATAGTATTATACATAAATATTATTATCGTTTTTTATAACAGAGTAAAATTATTGACCAAACTTCAATAAAAAAAAATTTTAAATTGATTTTTTACACAACCACGGATAATACCATTTGCGCCTTAAATAATATAATTCTATCATGTTTATGTATTATGTGTATATTCAATATTGTAATTTTGTAAAATGTTATATATCAATATAATATATGTTATTATATATTACGTGATAGAAATTGATAATTTAATCCTCGTATAAAATATAAAATTATATTATTTATATAATTTGAGTACGAAAAATTAATTTGCAATCTAAGAATAAAAAACGTGTGTAGGCTAGATCTCCATAATTGTATAACTCATGTTTCTATTTTCTGGAATTGTATTATTAATGGAGATGAATATTTGTAACAAAAATAAAACTAATAAATATGAAAACTAAAAGGAAATGCAATCGTCCCAGACTTCCAAACAATATACTAGATATACTATAACGTCGGACAGTAAAAAAATGTACACACCGGTGGCGGTGGCGTGTAACAAAAGCAAATGTCAATTTTTTTTATATAAAATTTAGCTTGGTCGAAACCCTCCCCTCCCCTCCCCTCCTCATCACGTGATCGAAAAGCAACTTAAGTTCACACCGCGCCGCGCCGTCCTTCCGACAAAATTCCAATGTCGCGTCCTATGATAGGATTCTTGTGGAATCCCCAGTCTCCTCGGAAGTCCATCACATTTTTGTGACACGAATTCATGACCATTCTGTATTCCCGCGCGTGTGTTATAATGCTAATAATATTCTTTAACACGATAATTAATAAATGCAAATATGCGTGCAGGTATACTAATCGTTTTACGTAGAACGTGCACAATATGAACTCGGGGAATGTGTTTTTTAAAAACCATAGACATAAAAACTTTGCACGACGTGTCCGCGTGTTGAAAGCCGAACGGACGGACGTCGTTTGGACGTCGCAGGCATCAGAAATAATATCATGTTTCCTCGAAAAAGCGCGTTGTCAACAAGTCCCGTGTGAACTCTCCTCAACCACATAGCTATAACGTGTACATGATCATGCACAGTTACAGCCCATACGCGCGTAGTATTATTGTACCAGCAAGTACCACCCGTACCACGACCGTTGTACCGGTGGCGCGCGCCAAGGGTACGTACACAAAAATGATAAACGCCGACGTTTTGATTTATATACGGGCGGCGGACCCAGACGGTGTAGTTTATTTTTTCTCTGGATACACACCGGAAGACCTTCACCCCGTGCAGTCGCACACAAACACGTATAATAATAATAAGGGACCGCTGCCGTCGTCTCGAGGCGTATACAGATACTATGATCTATGTGTGTGTGTGTGAAAGTATATATATACGAGTTTTTGTGGTCGGGGGAGGCCATGACCGGACGCTCTCGCCAGACACGTTCCAAGGTCCTCTCTTCCCCACCTGTCACTACCATATTCCGCCACGAGTTGTGTATGTGTGTGTGTTCCAGAGTGACGGGAGACCGGTTCGGGTCCGAGATAGGCGACGAGACACATATATTTTGATGGGGATTATTCTCTCAAATTGTTTAGCGGTAACACGGAAATTTCAGTAAAAATGTCTGAACACTTCCGTCGTTCAATGTTGCGAAATGCCAATACGACACTGGATGCCTCCGACTAGAGTACTATAATATACTAAAAAAATGCAAAAGCATAATTAAATCATTTTGATATTATATTTATTTATGTATTTATTTTTACGTCCCGGTCGTAAAGTTACGTAGCTATATGTACAGTATAATAAATAGGGAAAATTAGCGTTTCAGCATGATTTATACACTTAGTTTTCGTGGTGATGTACCTACGTGTATTTTAGTTATAATTGTTTTGGCGACTTGGCGTCGAAAAAAAAAAAATTATGATCAACTAAATCAGATGAACGCTAAAAGCAAAAGGTGAGATGTATTCGTTAAATTAAAATATAATAAATTAATAAGTTATAAGAAAAACTTATAAAGAATGATTTATAAAGGTGCGATTCCTATGCGCGCGGCTGTAGTCCCGCGACTATAGTCGCGTCGCGGCGCGACCGCCGTTTTCAGCCGCGCGGGTACATCTTTTTCTATTTTTAAATTTAGGTAATTCCTAAGACCGCGACTGAACCGCGCGGCGATGGCCGCTCCGGGAGCAGTCGAGTCGCGGTCGCGCCTTACGAATTATCGATATTTACTATATTATCATTATTTAAATTAAACACAAAAATGTCTTCCGAGACTTTGCAAATGTGTTTTTCGCCAGAAGATGATGTAAAGCTTGCTGAACTGATGAGCAAACATCCATCTTTATTTAATGCAGAACATGAACTGTACAAAGACCAAGTGGTTAGAGAAAATGTCTGGAACCAAATATTAATTGTCTTTTGCGACGTGGCACCGACATGTCAAATGTATACTAATCGACTTTGTTAAAATCAATTTATTTTATGAATGTAAAATTAAAAAATAAT
Organism: Pentalonia nigronervosa; assembly: GCA_014851325.1. NCBI lineage: Eukaryota > Metazoa > Arthropoda > Insecta > Hemiptera > Aphididae > Pentalonia > Pentalonia nigronervosa. The sequence continues at coordinate 563,247 of JACXSJ010000256.1, forward strand.
TTTAAGTTTAATTTTAATTTAAAATTTTTAAGAAAATGAATAAAGACACCAGACAGAACTATATCGGCAGGACTACAGTGAGCACACTGTCGCGTCGTGCTCGTCGCTCATAAGAATTCATTCTTGCCCGCACGGCTGAAAACGGCGGTCGCGCCGTGACGCGACTACAGCCGCGCGCATAGGAATCACACCTTAACTGAGAAACGAATCGAAAGTTAATTGATCATATATAATTATTTATCAAATCGACTGCCGATGAGCTTATAAATCGACCGAAACGAATTTCGGGACTTTGCAAGTATAACAATAATTGTAGAGACACAATCTTAAAAACACTTTTATTCCTAAAGTACGATTTGAATATAAATTAAAATATTTTCACAGGCGTATTATATCACTCATCTCACTTTGAAAACTAAGGATAGATTCAACTAATTTATTATAATATTATCATAACTATTTCTTTCATATTATGTATATGCAAGAAATAGTAACTCTCTCCAAATATTTTGTTACAAATAAATATTATAATATATTAATTATGTTCATATCATTTAGTTAATTACTGATATATGTATTAATTGTTTTAGGGAAATAAAATTCGGTTACATTTATATTGTCGTTATTTTTTTTTTTTTATGTATAATTTAACTTGATTCTTGCAAACTAAAAATAAAAGCTTATTTTTGGATATTTGAGTGCTCGGATTGACAATTTTCGATCGACTGCTCAGTGCATACAGTTTTATAAAACGTAGAAATCGGATGCATATTAGATTATAGATTAACTTATTGTACAGATTGTAAATAAAGTTTTAATTTAATCAAAATTAATTATTAAATTTAAAAAAAAGTTATAGTCCTTTTATAACCTAAGAAATGTGCGACATTGTTGTTCGTTTGCTTAAATCCAAAATAAATGTTGGTCTTTCTGTTTTCCGTGATGAGAAGATATCACATTATATTATACAAAATAAAACCAACCGTATAAACACTTCTTCCATCCGGTCACAGCCATGCACAGAAGTTTCATGCGCACGCGGGCCCTCGTCCATCGAACCGTTTAACGAAAATGTTTTTTTCCTGATGCGCCGCGGCCTTCAAATGTGTTTTACTATTTTTCAGAACCAGACCGCCTCGTCGCCGTTATTGCGTTTATCCGTTGACAGATAAGTCGTCTTCAATAATATTAGTATCACGCACTATAAGTATTACTGTGTTTTCCCTAGACTCGAATCCGTTATCGAGACGCGTTCAGCGAAAATGGTTTCTTAAAACATACTAAATCCGATCGTCCTCTGGAGTACGATAATGATATTATTATCAGTTCAACTATATTGGGTAACTGGTCAAACGCTCCGCCACAGCACACAGGTGTCAACGAAGAGGTGTAATCCGAAGAGAACAATGTACAATATTTGAAAAGTGTAATACGACTGTCGTATTGAACAGCTTGGAGCGTGATTACGGAAAATTCGATTTTACAAAAAACACGGATTGAATGCGTCGGCAAATAATGAGAACACGAATTTAGTCGTTCGAGAGCAGAGAAGCGACTTCGGGATTTTTGTGAAAAAAAGAATGCGAGAAAATAATCAACACGCTTCGTTTAGTTTTCGTCGATCCGTCATTGCTACGGCAGCAGTATTAGTTTTTACAATGACACGAACATGAAATATTATCTTGTATGTCCATCGAGATAAATGTGCACACGATAGTATTATTATTTATCCCGGACCATGCCATTAATTGTCGTTCTGGTCATATGAGTGCGGGTGTGTTTTAGTTTTTAAACGCGACATAATGTTACGAGTTTCAAAAATACTTAATCGGGAATCCCGAGAGTCGCATATTTTGATCAATTTGATATTTCCGAGTAACACATTTCATAGGTACCTAATTAATTATTGTTGTTCACACAATCACTTGTTCTTGTACAATATTTAATGAAATGATAACAGGCGTGTCATATTATCGTCAAGAATAATGTATTTAAAAGTTGGACCACTTGGCAAGTTTCGTGATTCTCAGACTCGTGGTATCGTTATTTTGTGAATCACGATACGAATGAAAATGTATAAAATGAGTAATGACCTAGAAATGATATTTCGTCGATTCGCGTTGCACAATCGTTGCTCTAGACAATTTGCAATTCACATGACATTAAACGTTGGGAATATCTCCATAGATCGCTACAATTATTCAGTTGGTTATTATTGAATTTGTTAATATGGTATTACAAACCGTCTACAACGGCGGGTCGGCTCGTGTGAGTAATAATCTCATTTGATAAAATTGGTAAAACAATGTTAAATATTATCCTCTCTGTTGGTATGGCTCAAAACGTAATGACAAATTGTTTGTCAATGTTAGTAATAATATAATATTGTTATATTCTTTAGGATTATGTCGTGTTACAAATCACCGATCATCGAATAACCAGTACAGTGGACGTACTTTATAGACGTCTGGACACTGGAAATCTATATAGATTTGTTTTTATAAGTCATTAAAAATTACAAATTATTGTCTGATGAGATGCAATGATTTGTAAGCCTTTTTAATGTTTTACTCCGCAAACCGTTTTGTTGAAACATTTTCTCAACACCAAACATGCAGTTGTGTGATTGTTTTTTATTCGTCATTTATATCGTTTTATTTAATCCCATCGATATTATTTTATCTACTTTTAGCCTGTGAAACGTCAGAATTGTAGTATAAATGTATGAGCTATAAAGTATGTATATACATAATATTACAAAATAAATCTTGAGTTTAATTTATAACGATAATTCGGACACACTCCGTTGTTATTGATAAACATTTTTATATATAACTCGTACGTCGTCGAGTCGTGAAAATAATATTCTCAGGGTCTTGTAAATAGTTTCGTACGCACTTCCAAAGAGATCGTATAGAACGTACACGGGAGTCGTTAAAATATAATTAAAAATATTATTATTAAGAATAATAGTTAAAAAAAAAAACCATAATATGAAATACTTGCGTTTCGCACTTGACATTGGTCACCGACACAACACGCAACTATTTTTAAATAAGCCGCACCGAAATTCGGCTGACTTTTTAAGACGTACGCCCGCGCGCGCGTGCCAGTTGATAAGCCAAGGTCGACGTATTATTTTTAAAACTTGCGAATGACCCGAATAATGTCATGTTTCGCGGAAAACTCTCCAGGCGGTGGCATAAAAAAAAAAACAAATTCGAATTCCCATAGTGCACCGCAGACGTTGGACATTGCAGACAACCCGTCTCCGATTTTTCGTAAAACTAAAGATAAACGCGTAAAGATACAGAGTCAACAGTGTCACAGTGACAACCCCTTTCGAAACCCTTTTGAATCCGCATTCCGTGGTCAACGATTTTTCCTCCCTTTCGCCCTCCCTCAAAACGTTTCCTCGCGATGGAAATAGTTCCATCGCCCTCGCGGTCAATGCATGTTGTAAAAATAAAACACGGGGTAATATTGTTATCAGGTGGGTCGTCCTGCAGAGGTAACTGGACGCACATAAGTCAAAACCGTTCATCGTTCAACCGAATCGTTCGGTCATCAATCAGTCGTCTCCACCACGGTTTGATCACACTGTCACTCAATTTTTCTTTTTGTGTAGGTGTCCTGGCATCGTGTGTGTACGTATGAGAGAGTACAAAATATTATAATATACATACAATACATCATTATATATATATATATTACGATGTCTATACATATATTAATATATATTATGTGCAAGTGTATAAGGTCAATGGGGACAGTAGTTGGGGACATATTTCGTCTAGTTTTGTCTATGCAATCGTTTTGATTTCATACGACAAAAACAATTATTTGTATAATGATTCATATAGGTAATAAACGAGTCAAAAATGTAATATGTATGTAAACATATTGGTAATATAAATCTTTTTATGTTAAAAGAAATGAACAACGGAGAATCAACCAATAGAACAATGCAATATTATTATTTGTATTCGTGATGTGTTTGTCTATCAATATATTATTAATTGTATAAAATATTAAATACCATACTCAATGTTATGATTAAATATTACTTATTGTTATATGAAAAAAAAATGTTGGAAGGTATAATAATATAAACAAAAATATATTGTAATAGTATAGTATAGTATAGTATAGTATAATATTAATATAGTATATTGACAGTAACAAATGCACAGGAAATTCGTTTATTTCAAAATAGGTAATTTAATTATTAAAGAAACTCATCCTCTGTTGATAAAAAAAAATAATAATACGAAAATATCCCGATACCTGAGATAGGGATTAAAATTTTCGATCTTGGTTCTGATTCAGGCTAATATTTGCGCCACTTGTTTAAAATATAAAAAATTTATAATACCGCCCTTGCAGAACTTACTATTGATGATAATACAATAAAAACTCACTTCAAAATAATACTATTACTTGGCACTTTCGTATCCCACAATCTATTACCGTCCCGACTATCGACTATCGGTTATATGCCTATTATACTACCTATATAGCACTTATTTTAGCTTATACCCACTTACCTATGTCCTTAGGGACATTACAATACAATATTAATGTAATCTTGTAAATATTAAACATATGATTTACGAGTTAATATTTACGTACACATGTTCATATTATAACGAAAATATTTTTGTTTTAATCGATTACATTTATCTTAATGGTTATTTATTTTCCAAAGTAAGTTTATCGTTCATATTTTATTTAAAACTCGTTTATCGTCTAAGTATGTATGACAATATCACATTTTTCAAATCGTACTCTATTGTACTTCATTAAACAACTTTACAACTTTACATCAACTTAGAACAGCCAACAACTGGCTTGAGATGAATAGAGTAGTACGTACATAGTAATGTTACAAAATATGTAAACGTGAAATAAAATGTATTAAATTCATTGTACCATAATGACATAATGTACAAACATACAAACAAAAAATGTATATTTATTATTAAGTAACTTATCTCGTTCAAATATTATTTAATAATTAATATATATTATGTCAATAAAAATATACTAATGCTGTTATCTAAAATTAATCAATAATACTATGCATTTAATAATAGTATTTCATTTATATTATGATTATAGCTAATTTAGACTTGGTTTGGTCCATAAATAAAAGTTTCAATGATCCTAAACCGGGCCTCTGGCACGATCAAAATTTGTGTTCGAAAATAAACAAAATTTTATTGACTATTCATTTATAGTTTTATAAAAATATACAAAAGTGTAAAATATTATGATACATTTAAGCTATTGCGTTTTATATTTTAATTATATGATAAATTTATTGTTCTTACCACCTTGTAGGTTTATATTTTAGGTTACATTTCTTGATCTTTGGCCAACTCCATATTTTAATGAAAAAAATGCAAATGTCAGTTTAAGTCGCTTCTTGCCGAATACCATTTGGAAATGCGCATATTACTTTTATACCGACGAATGATAATGAACGGCAAAAATAATTATCATACGTTCATACCCATAACCCGTATTTTTTTTTTTAGACTACTAGAAAATAGTATAAACTGATCAAATTTTCAAGCTTTTATTGGTCAACGACTAATTTTTTTTTTTTTTTGAAATTATTTGTGACGATAACAATATTTACAGATTTAGAACAAAAATAATTAAACCGGTTTGTGTATTATTAATTATTATTTATTGTAAATGTTCAGCAGTTAAGCTATTAGTATTATTTACAGTGGCGTATGGTGGGTGTATGCTGTGTATGCACTGCATACACTTATAAATTCATCAAAAAATTAATTTTTCTTATACTAATGTAATGTAATATGAATAAATAAAACAATCTGTTTTGAAAAAAAGTTTTTAAAAATATTTAAAAAAAATATTTTTTAGGATTTGCTTCTGGCCTAACGAAAGTTTATTATCTACGAATATTGTCTATTAATATTGGGTTTATCGCTTATACCTATATTAAATGTTATCGCGTAATATACACGCGAGTAGTATGCACAACAGCGTTTGCATACGCTATATGGTAGGTTTTCCCTGTGATTTGTTATTGATAAACAATATTATTATCCACAAAATATGCGCTCTAATGTAAAGTAAAAAACTCACTGTGTATGCTGAATCGGTATTGCATACGTTCACGGCTCGGCAGTGGGTAATTGCATTGCGCGTCGTGTATCGTGTTCGCCTGTCGCCGTTATAGTGTGTTTTAGGCATAGTACCGTAGGGTTTTCAAATTTCATTCGTGAATTGTACGTTTTTTAATATTTTGTGGAACTACTATTAACTAATAAATAATTTAAAGTATATTGTATGTATAATTAATTAGTTATTGTATGGTTATAAGTTATATTTTATAACGTATAGGTAGGTACTTAACCAATAATGGGTGCCGAATGTAACTGTGTTATTGAAAAATTATTATTAAAACCTTTTGAATCTCTGAGTTTTGATAATAAGAAAAATATAATTGAAAAAGGAAGGCCCACTCCAAAACTGCCTGATTTTATAATAACATCTAAAACTTATGTACGAACATTTAAATATCAATATTACAGCACTATTAAGTGGTTGTCAGGTTGTAAAAAAACCAACGAACTTTATTGTTGGCCTTGTGTTATTTTTTCACGCGAAGAAAATGTTTGGACTAAACACGGTTTCAATGATCTCAATAACTTTCATCATTTAAAAAGTCGTCATGAAGCAAATAAAAGTCATATACAATGTTTAATAAGTTTAACTAAATTTGGTAAAACAAGAATAGAAACTTGTTTAAGTGAAGCTTTTAGACAAAATATTGAAAAACATAACATGACGGTTAAAAATAACAGATATGTATTAAACAGTAAAATAGATTCAACATGTTTTTTGGCTCAGCAAGAATTGGCGTTTAGAGGACATGATAAGCAAGATTCATCTGTTAATAGAGGTAATTATGTTGAACTTATTTATTTAATGGCCCAACACGATGAGTTATTGAAAACTCATCTTGCTACTTCTACTATTTTTACTGGGTTATCTAAAAATATTCAAAATGACCTGATTCAATCAATTTCAAATGTTCTTTTTAAAAAAATTAAAGACGAAATACGTGATACTCCTTTTGTTGCTATAATTATGGACGAGACAACCGATGTTGTTTCAAAATCACAATTATCAACAGTTTTACGATATGTTAATGATATAGAAGTGTTTGAACGATTTTTAGGCTTTACTGTTAGTGAAGATCGATCCGCTAAAGCATTATCCGAACATGCATTTAATTTTATTTTAAATTATGAGTGTGGAGAAAAATTAATGGCCCAAACTTACGATGGGGAAGCTGTTATGGCTGGGGAACATAACAGTTTACAAACATTAGTACACTCGAAATATGAAAATGCCATTTTTGTGCATTGCTATGCGCATAAACTTAATCTTGTATTAAAACAATCTGTGGAATATATTAAAGAATGTAAAATCTTTTTTTGAACCCTATCTGGATTATCGTCTTTTTTTTCAAAGTCAACAAAACGAGTACATGCGCTTGATAATGAAGTTAAAAAACGTTTTCCATCTGTAGCTCCAACTATATGGAATTATAATATTCGCCTTATTGAAATGATGATTGAACACAAAAAGGATGTTAAAAATCTTATAAAATCCATCATCAAAAATGCCCAAAATCGGGATTCTGAAACTTTATCTTCTGCTAGAGGATTTATCGAAATTCTTCAAGATTTTGATTTTAATTTTTTCCTTAGAATATTTTCCATAATTTTACCCCAATCAACAATTATTTTTGAAATCTTACAAAAAAAAAATCTTTGATATTGCTTTTTGTAACAAAAAAAATGAAGAGTTTATCATTTATTTAAGTAATTTAAGGTCAAATTTTGATGATATTTGGTCACAACTTGAGAATATGAACAATGAAATACAATCTCAATATTATCGTTTAAAAAGGCATAGAAAAGAATCAGTTTCTGGTGACAAAAAAGCCAATTATAGACGTCTTTTTTTCGAAATTATTGATGTCATAGTTAGTAAAATAAAACAACGATTTTCAAATTTAAATGATTTAATTTTTTTTGTTTATTAGACTTTAAAAAATTTAATTTGTTTGCAAACAATTTCCCAACCAAATCATTTACCTCTTTAAAACAACTTTATGGTAAACACTTTGATTTGCCTAAATTAAAAAGTGAACTTTCGATAATCTACTCAATAGAAGAATTTAAAAAACCTAGCATTCATGATCTTTTGATTTATTTAAGAGCAACAAACTTAGACGAAAACTTGCCTTAAACTACCAAATTAGTTTCATTGCTTTTAACTATTCCTGCCACTAGCGCATCTGCGGAAAGATCTTTTTCGGCCCTTAAAAGGATTAAGAACGCAACAAGAAATTCTCAGGGTCAGAATCGTCTTTAAAATTTAGCAATGTTGTCAATTGAAAAAAAGTTATTGATAGAGTTGAAAAATAAACAGACTTTTCAGAATGAAGTAATAAAAAACTTCTTCTCTAAAAACAGGAGGATTGATTTAGTTTTTAAGTGAAAAAAAGTTGTTTTTAAAATGTTGATTTTTTATATTTGTATTATAATTTAATTAAAACATAATAAATTGTTGCCTTATAAATTTGTTCTCTTTATTTATTGTATTAACATAATTCGTCTACTTATAATTTTTTTTATTTATTCAAATTTGAAGAAATATTGCTAGTGTAGAGAAAACAACTCACCATGAGTATATGTACTAGTAGTTATTAATGCATACACTGTATTGAAACTAACGCTACGCCACTGATTATTTATCATAGTTTTTTTTTTATTATTGAATATTTTGATGAATGCTTTATTTACAATCCATTCAATGTATGTATATGCAATATGTAAATGTGATTAGTTCTGATAACATTACAAATAAAGAAAGTTTGACAGGCATGCGTTGGAAAACGTTCAACAACACCTCCTCTAAATTATTTTCTAAACGATGCGTTCATTAAAAATGACAACATGCATATTTTGTAATTTATATTTTTCTTCAAATTAATAAGCAGCATATTACATTTAGTACTACAAATCGTAGGTATTATTTAATTCATCTAAATATTAAAATATCAATGTTATTGCTTATCAAAATAGAATAGTTTACAAAAATATAATATTTTTTTTTTTATCACAAAAAAATAAGTTTAATTACTAAATGGAAACCGCAGTAAAATTATTGATATTAAAATATGCCATATGGAAATGCAATCATGAATAATTGACAACAGTAATTTGAACGACACATACGATTTAAAAAAATATCAATAGTATTGTAGTTGAACTATGAATATTACATGAAATTATCGAGATGAGAAAAATATTTTTTCACACTATTATTAAATTATTATTTATAAAATTAAACTAATTAATTTTATTATTTGTATAAAATACCACCAACTTATCAAATTAGAAATTAATTTATGTGTTATTGAAATAATATTAGAGTGGTTCTACAAATTACAATATAAATTATAATTGTCAATTACACATATAAAAAGATGTAGTACAATGAAGTATACAATTATTAGTATATGATAGGCCACAACGTGCTACACTGTTTTTATTTTATTTTTGCAAGTGATCAATTTTCAGTTATTGGTTAGAACTACTTAAAAGTAGTGCACCAAAATGATCTTACTCTTATTATGTAAGTTGTAGATAAGCATGGTTTAAAGATAGATACAGATAATTATGCAAGATAAGATATGATATAATATTCTTATAAATATAGCGTAATAATAGAAATATTACGTTTTTCTCCGTGTGTGTTCAACGGATTAACGACGAGATTGCGTTTTACAGTTATAAAATTTTGTCTTAACGCGAAATCGACAACAACGGCGTCGTACCCCAGCGAATATTACTTATGTTATTACGTCTTATGAGATTGGCAGAAATTTAGTCATATTTTAGTGGGGGGGGGGCTTCAAGAATCGTATACTAAATTATTCGAACAAATTCATATAACACTCCCCTATCTATGTCTTAAATACTAATGAAGATACTATTTCTACGATTGTAAAAAATTAAAAATGTGTTTAACTTTTTATTGAATATCTTTAATAATGTAATACAAATGTTTTATTTCTGTAACAAGACGGGGACAGGGCCAAAGATAAAAATTGTCAACTCCAAAAATAGAATCCGATTTATAAATAATTTCAGAACAATAACAAATCTTTCCAATATTATACGCTATATAAACATTAATACTCGTAGAATGTCACATTTTTGGAGGGGCTGAGAATTAGTCGTATCTCAATCGTCGACTTCTAAAGGATAATATTAATTTTAATACCTGATTCAGCGATTACATTAATGCTGTCTTTATTATTTTTAGCGTTATCGAACGATTTTATATTTATTTTATCCGTCGGAGACGACAAACAGTATTGTTGCGTTTGCGCTAATAGAAAAAAAAAAACGTTCGCAGCGTATTAAAATATATTATTATCATTTAGCGTGATATCCACGGAAAACGTTGGTACGCGAGTGTAATAATAATAATTTTCCCCCCCCCCCCCCCCCCCCCCGGCCCGTACGAGCGAGCTGGGAGCGTACACGTGTGTGTGTGCTGGCTCGTGAAAACAAACAAAACTATACAGCACATTATATTTTACGTGCCATATTTCGGTTTGTTTCGATGTCGATTGAAATGCCATTAATATTAGTCATTTTGCATTTGATGTACATGTTGTTATATAACGGCAGTGCACGTGCTCTAGACGAAATCGTATTTTAAAATCATTATTTTTTCTTTTATTACAATATAATATTATATTTTGTGTTAACGTAAAATACAGATGATCGCTCCGAGGATTTGCACTAGGCATGTCTAACACGCGGGCCACGGCTGATTTTTTTTTTATGACCCGCAGTTACCAATATTAATAGAAAAAATTAAATTGATAAAAATGTTATACAATTTTAATTTTGTGTCACTACTATGCTAGAGAGAGAGAGAGGTATTATACATTATGTCGCTTTTCTAATTTTTTGTCTTATCTTCGAATCAATTGTACTCGAATAAGTATTATTGATAGTTTTATATTTATATAGAATATAGATTATAAAACTGAAATTTGCGTAAAACTTTTTTTTTATGTATTTTTACGTGCGGCCCTCGTAGTAAACTATTCAATATATTTGGCACAGTTAATATTTTGAGTTTGACTTGCTTGGCTTACACCATTTCGGTATACTCCGCGACACATTTTATACCGTGGTCGGCGGCAGCGGCGATGACGACGACTGACGAATATTATTGTTTCAAGAAGCCGTTGAACCGCGCGTGCAGCGGGAGGTATACGACCGCGGCGGGCGAAAGTTGAGGACCGGCGACTGCAGGTTCTTGGCGAAAAATCTGTGTTCGCGGGTCATTGATCTCGCCGGGACGAAGTGTAAAGTAAAAAAAAAAAAAATTAAAAACATTGTTTTGGTCGGTGATTTATCGATGGCAAACTGTGTTAAAACGCCGTGTTTTTGGTCGTCAACCGGCTGTATAACAATTACAGGCGCGCACGTCACGTGTCGCCCGAGCAGTATTCAATTTACGTAATATTATAGGTACTTGCAATGTGCTATAACGTATTTTTTAGGCCGACGAAAATATTGTGACGAGGGAACTATGTTTTAACAGCTGATAACTTTTCACGGAGTTTGCCGTTTTATTTGTCGTATAATGTGTATCGTGTGCGGGGGATTGTGTATCATGATTCACCAATTAATATTAACCATAAGTTAATCGACTGAGTCGAGAATTTTCATAGTCTTATCGTCGGCACTTGCACCAGCACTTCTTTTCATTCTTTTAGAAAATAATAATTGTCATTCATATTATCTGATATTTTTATAAAAACACGTGACATGACATATTATACTCGCCGAGAGTGCGGTGAACCATGGTTAGACCAGTTAGAGGTTAGAGTTCCGCGCGCGTGAGTGGAAAAAATGTTTTTTCTTTTATTGTTTTTGAACTATGCTATTTTCGATTACATTTACTAATGTAAAAAAAAATTTTCGTTTACGGTGTAAATGTGTAATACTTCTTGTATTTATTTTTTTTTTTTTATAAAATACGGTGTATATATGAGATGCTATTGATCAGTTGCGCCCACATAGGGTACTAAGTAGTACAATTGCACTGGTTTCCAGTGGCATCCGGGGCCTGTTTGACTTCAAAATGCTGACAAAAAAAAAAAAAAAATCATGCCTACAAATTTGCAATATTTTTAAATTTATGTAAGAGAAACGTGAGGACTGAAGAGTGTTGTATCAATTTTTTTGCTTTAATGTCGAAAATTTAAAATTTAATGAAACATCGTGATTGGCAGCGTCAATCATCTATGATTAATTTTAAGGTGGGGGCCCCTAAAATTATAGCTGAACTGGTTCATGGAAAACGTTTGGACGCTACTGCTACTTACATATTATATGTATTGTATGTATATGGTGTATCGCTCAACATAAACGTCAACTGATGTTTGTGACACTGCGACGATCGTGTAATAATAATATTGTGCTTGTCGTGATTTTATTTCAGTTCTTTATTTGTTACATAAAATATTTAGATCACACCACGTCACTACGGGTTTAAATACATTTTTTACGTCACACGCCAAAAAAAAAATATATATATATATAATGGAACCCAAGTTGATCACAAAATTGATTTTTAAAGCACATACTATTTTTTTTTTTTTTTAATTAAAGTGTTGTTTGATAACATTTAATGGAATAATGGAATATTATTAGATACGAAAACAGCTTATAAAATAAATTGCTAAATACCGATGTTTTAAAATTCATAGTTCATACCACAAGATTGTTTTTTTTCCAGATTTCCACCAAATTTTTTTGGTACTTTTAACGAATATTCAAAATATTATACCCTTTTTGTCCTGTTTTTTTTTATATGAAACAGTATATAAAATAATATATAATATTAATTTGTATTGTGGCAAAATAACAATAATAAACAGTTATGACTAACGACATAAGTTAGAGTCCAAATTGTGTGCCTACTGTTATAACGATAAGTGTAGATAGTATAATATATATTTTCTGAAATGTTTGATTTGTTAACATTGTGAAAATTAAAAATTTGGATATTTCTAAACTAATAAGTTTAAAAGTTAAGGTAAAAAAGAATCAAGTCACTCCAATATACCTACGTCGTTAATATTTTTCAATCATAAACTTATTGTGACACTCGACAATACCCACATTTTAAATGAAAATAATGAATAAATGAATTAATAATGTTCTTTACCTAAGTTTAATTGGTAATGAAAAATTGAACGAACGTTGAGGTGATATAAATTTAAAAAGTTGAAAATTTGAAATTGATAAATATAAATTGAATCAACGTTGAATTTTAGCAAGTTTACAACATTTGTGAAATTGGCACATCTAAGTACAACATTTTTTTTAAAATTCGTGCCATTATTTTGCAAGTTATTTGCAAGTATTTGCAAGTCTATTTTTAAAATTTGCCAATCCAAACTTTTATTGTAAAACTAAAAATTAAAAAGTTGGGCCAACTTCATGTAACCCACCCAAGTTGCCCTAGAACTTTAAAACAGGTATCAAACGAAACCTTATGATTAGCAAGTATTTTCAAGTCAGTTTTCAGAATTTGCAAGAAACCCGGGTGGCTCGTATGAGCTTTTAAAGTTACGAAGTTGGCCCACCGATTTTGAAAAAAAGAATTTCAAAACATTGTTGAAATTTTTAACAAAAAATTAATTTGCAGATGTTCGATATTTATATGAATTTTCGTCAAAATATGTCTTATAAAATAAATTGTGCCTACGTATTTTTATATTTTTGAACTGCTTTCATAACAACTTACCTATTCTATTCATTTTTTAAGCTTTTTGACCCAATGATAGTTTACAGGTGAATATCCAATGTATAATTTTATACGCTCATAAAACATTATTTTGCATGACTTACCGGTAAACTTTTTTTTTGCTAAAGGTAGAAAAACTTATAAAAAATCTTGTGTTAGATTTTCAAATCGTAGGTTTAAACGGAAAAATATTTATGAATTATTAAATAAAAAAAAATTCAAATTTTTATGATTTTTACGTTTTTTGTAGAAATTCTAACTTTAGACGCTTAAAAAAAAACTATTGTAGATTTACGCTCAACTATTTTTTTTTTAATTTCCACTTAAAACAAGTTACGAGAAACTTTGTTTTAAATTTTCAAGTATTTTGAACGTACAAAAATTTTTTTATCAACAATATTAAAAAAAAAAATACCAACATTTTCATATGCCTATAAATAGCTCGAAAAAAATCAAGATATAATGGTGTTTAGAAAATGTTTATATAAACATTTGGTGAAAAATTCATGTATCTATAGTTATTATTTCTATACCAAAAATCAAACTCCGCTTAATAGTATCTAAAATATAACCTTATTAACACATATTACAATGTGTAAATTTCTTGAAGTTAACATTATCATGTTTTAATGTAATGTCTTGCAACAAAATTCACAATAGCTACCAAAAAATACCTGAGAAATAAAAATAGTTTATGCTTAAAAAAAATTTCATTTAATTAAAGTTTTAATATAAAAAATATTTACTTTTAATTCAATACTTTTAGAAAATCTTTAAGTGGTAAAGTCATATATGTTAAATATTCTGTCTTAATAAATATATACTATTTTAGTCCTCTGGTCAACAATTTTATATCTTGACATTTAAAGCATACAGATTCCTTAACTTTTAAATGATTTTGTATCATCTCTTCAAAATTATATATATTATTATTATTGCATAAAAGGATGATTGTTGGTGATGGTTTTGAACTTTCTTCATAGTGTTCACATCTTATATTTTCTACTGTACTGTAGAAAACTATATTGTAAATAGTATTCAATCATTTTTAGAACATTGCATTTACAGTTTACTGTGTGCACCTTTTTGGGTACAACGACGATTCCTCAAAATGTATTTTTAAAAACTCAACTTGAGTATTATATAGTGTTTTTATACCACCATTAGCAGCCAAATCGGTGGGCCAACTTCGTAACTTTGAAAGGTCATACGGCCTGTCAGGGTAACTTGCAAATTCTGAAAATTGACTTGAAAATACTTGCTAATCACAAGCATTCGTTTGATACCTGTTTCAAAGATCTATGAAAATTTGGGTTTGTTATACGTAAAGTTGGCCCTATTTTTTAATTTTTGGTTTTACGATGAAAGTTTGGACTTGAAAATTCTAAAAATAGACTTGTAAATACTTGCGAATAACTTGCAAAATAATGGCACGAATTTTAAAAAAATTGCTGTACTTAGATGGGCTAACTTCATGAACGTATGTTTGCATGCAAATATTTAAATCGTAATTTTAAGCGCTTGTGTTTTATTGGAATTTATTATTTCAATAAAACTAATGAAACAATAATTTTGGTCATTTTGCGTTTTGACATTTTATTAAATCTAAGAAAAAAATTATATACACTGTTAAAATGTAAAACATTTATAAGTAATAATTTATATATATATAATTTATATAATAATATATTTTATTTTAATAATAATTAACATAGTAACATATTTTGTTTAAATGTAATCAGTGTAAAATATAATAGATATAACGTTTATCATTTAATGTCATGTGTTGTAAATTGTAACAACTATAAAACATATATGTTAAATTAATATAATATTTGATAGTATACTGTCTACTATTCAGTTTTAAGTTATCACTATATCAATAACACTATTCTATCATACATTTCCTGGCAAATAAAATCCAGTAAATCATGTATAATAATTATTAAGTAAAAACACTGTTACTATAAAATATTATACTTTTACGGTATTTTAATTTATACCTAAGTTTTTTACTAAACATTAGATATCTGTTATATGCATATATGGTTATATTTTAAATAAGTATTAAAAACGTATTTTTTGTATTAATTTTTCTATCAATGAGAACTTATATACAATGTATACTTAGATACAGTATTATTCTTTTGAACAAACTTGTAAACACTGCTTATTTCGGAAAGTATAAACTATACACTTTCTTGGATATTTTAAAAGATATAATCATAAAATTGTATATTGAAATAGTTTTTCACTCTTTTATTTGTTTGTGAACTCATTAATCAACGTGATTTTTAAGTTCATAATCGAAAGTATAGAATACCTACATTTAAACTGCGTTTGCAATTTTAAAATTAAAAGCTGAAAGATGGTTAACCGACAACCAACAAAAATGGGTAAAAATAAATTAGAGCAATATAAATGCAATACATGTATAGGTTTATTAAAAAAATTCCAATAAAGTAATACATATCTTCTATATGTTCATGCTGTTTAAAGAATTCTCCTGTACATACATAATATTGTTAATCTAAATCATTTCAAAAGTTTATCATTTTCAACTTTTTAAGTGTGGAGGCCGAGAGTGTTCGACTAGAATCATATATTTGTTATCGAATAATAATAAACGGGTTTTCACAAATGTATTATTAATGATCGTGTTTCGCATTCGAAATTAAACTGGATTATGATATTAACATTTGGCGAAAATTGAATGACAGGTACCTAAAATCATAAAATATATTGAAATGAAAACAAAAATGAGTGCCGCCGAGTATTAAATGAATAATATTTCAATATGGCGTAAAATTAATGTAGATCAATGGCAACAAAAAAACGTGAGTTTGCTTTTACGCGCATACCGAATATTAACGTATATTATTTTTCTGGCGCAATAAAATCAACAAAGTGTATCAACATTGTGATTAATATGTAAGGATTAAAATTTAACAAAGATGAGAGATAGCATAATTTTATAGTGTAGCTATAATATATAATCAAGTAAAAGGTCTCATGTTATCGTGTACCTATGACCTATCTACGAAATGGGCAAACTACAAATAATAACATATATTGACATGCAATAATAATATTAGGTAGCCTGCAGGTATAGGTATGTATTATATACGTTAATTTTACTCGGTTGTGACTAACAATTTATTAGTTTGCGGAGTACTCATTATAAGTTGTGATGATGAATACGTTTTATATTATTTTATTATATTTTGATGGGTGAATGCTGATAAAAAAAAATAAAAAATGTAAATACATACAATATATTAATTATCTATTAAACATGTCTAGACTTCCATTACACAATATGTACCCATATTCATCTTATAAATGTACTGTATAGCAAATTCACGTCGAACAAAACCAATTTTATGTCATATTTGCGTTTTGCTTTAATATTACAGTGAATTAATCTATTATAAAACTTAAATTCAAGAAAAATATTTGTGTTTATACGATATTTTTTTTAAGACTGATACAACACTTGTTTCCTATTATTTTATACAATATCCACGGTGTACATATCACACGAAAAACATTAGTCTTTATTTGCGTTCTGTAGTTATCCATAAAAGATTGTGCATATATACGGTGTATATATATACTATATAGGCATGCATATATAAAATTACACCCACTACTTAAAGTAGTCCAAAAGATCCTAATTCCTAGCTGAGTCGATTTTTGATCAAATCAATGAGTATATTTTTTATATAAAAAGTTTAAAACTAAATAAATCGCAGAAGGAAGACATCTATTAAAACAATACTAAATAATTTTGCTGTAAATCGTTTAGATTATTATCATATAATGTAAATATGTAATGATTTAATTTGGAGAGAAGTTTCTTAACTTGCAATTTGTACATTATAAAACCTTTCAAATGTTAACTAATAATTTTTATGTATATAAAATGTAATATTGCCTAATTGGATCATCAAAAATAATAATCTCCACAATGACATACAAATCCTAACACTCTCTCAATTAACGAAATTATACTACATCGCTTTTCATTCAAAGTTAACCCATCACAAAAATTCGCTCATAAACCCCGGACAATCCCCGAAAACCCCCAGAGACGTCTAAAGTGAACCTGGCATAGAGATCTTCTAATGTAATCTGTCGGGTAGTACTTCTGAGTGCCCTTCCAAGCTCATTTAATCTCGTCAGTCGTCACTATATATCTAATTAAAATTACTTATTTATGAACAGATTGTAATTATATTTTAAATTAATATATAAAAAAAATGAAAAATATTACTTTCCCATTAATAAAATACATTGCTTTACAGATTTTTCGTAAAATCCTTTAACTGGACGAGAAAATGAAAACAGATTTTTTATAATTTTATGGCGTTATTCGTTTAAAATTTAAATACAGGAATAGTAAGCGGTGTAATAAATACAATTTTTGGGGAATGTTTTCGTTCTTTTGCAAATCAACTATTAATTAAGAGTGATTTATTTTTGTCGAACGGAATATTGGAAAAATATTAAAACAATACCCGCACGACGCGAAAACGAAAAAAAATAATAATATTATTATTTATAACACAAAACCTGTATTTTTTCTTTTAGTATCACGCTTGTATATGTCATTCGATTCATTTGCACGTGTGACCTTTTCTTATTTGACGATTAATAATAATTATATAAAAAAAATAATAATAATTGTGTATTTGCAGATTTTATTATGTATAGCAGATAACGGCGACACGACGCAAATTTATATTGATATCTACGTGATGGTTTGATATATGCAATCTTGGGAACGCGAGCGTGTCAATTGTCAACGAAAAATCGATCGAAGAGTTTACCCGTGAATTCGTATTGTCACTTTTAAGAAAAAAATTTAAGAGTGCAACGACTAACCGAATTTTTCGCAGTAAGACGACAACATTTTTTGTCAAATTCGTTAACTTTGATAACACATTGTTATCAATAATGTCGTATAGGTAACAATGTAGCATTTTCCTAGACTATGGCTAGTGTTTTAGCGTGACTATAAGCTTCACAAATTCCTCGTGGATTTCTGCGTATTGATGGAGGTATAATTTTTCAACAAAAAATGTAGCTATAATATATATATGCGAGCCAAATTATTATATATATATTTTTTATAGCAATGATAATTATTAAACTCGTACTTGGTGTTATAAAAAGTCTTTAACAGAATATTTTCTTTTAAATTAATTACGTAATATCAATTTTAAAATGTTTTGTGACAATTGTTAGTTTGTTGATTTATTTGGTAATAACATCCAAGAAAGCCCGTGGGAGCTAGTTTTCTTATTGACGACACCACAGCCGCGCCAATCTATCCGACTCGTACCGTATCCAGTATCTAGGTACCAAAATACAAGAATTTCGGACATTCAAACACTCGGTATACCATGACTACGCGTAAAACATTAAAATATATTAATCACAATCAACTGATATATGATGTCAATTCTCAATCCGACCGAGTACACTCACACCACTGAACTCGATCGACTTGAAATATTTGACTGTCACGGGTGTTTGGTGTTTCGTCAATATATTTTCGCTCCTTCTAGCGTTTTTCTATTGTTTAAATGATACCGAGAAATACAGATAAAGACATAATTTGCCGCCGTCGCTGCAGCGCGTGATGAGAACACAATATTATTTACTTTACTGAACGAATTAACGTTATCGAACAATAATTATATGTTTACGTCTAAGATATAATGTATTGTTGTCGTTTTTACCATTGTTTAATAATTTCACAGTATTATATTACGCAACTGTAATATACCGCACGAACGGACGTAATGTGCGGTTAGAGACGATAAAATCGAGACGGTCAGCGTGTAACTGTTTTACGGTAGTCATAGCCCAGCATAGTATCGAGCCTATTATAATGTGACACCCGCACTACTCGAAATATAACCATAGGGTTTTGGCGGCAACGAAGAGCGGTTCGCGGCAGCGAGTGTGTTCCATTATCATTATATTGATATTGTATTGTAGTATTTCAGTTTTGGTGACGGGTACGTCCGTGTCGCATTACATCAGCTTGTATCTGCAGTCTTATCATAACGTTATTATTACAGTATAATGTGTATATATTATTTTATTATTATAAAAGTGATCGAAACGATATGCCTTTCGTCCGTGCGCTTTTTTCGCACTTCCGCGCTTTAAAAAAAAATCGAAACCCTCTCCGCCCCCCCCCCCCCCCTCACCTGGCGATGGAATTTCGTGCGACTCGCACGCGCCCGACTTTCACCGTGGCCGAGCCGCCCGGACGTCGTACACGCGCGCAATACACTGCACGTGCACGTGCGCGTATATAACGTCCGGACGACGCTACTTGGCACGCGCCGCCATTTTCCGCAATGCCATCGCGAATTCCGTGTGGCCATGCACAGTTTCACCAATTAACTCGTTCACCGCAGGTACATGTACAGTCGTACTCTTCATTTTAAAAAGTCTCTATATTCAACCGATGCACGGTTGGATTGCTAAAACCGTTTGTCGGGATACAAAGTTTGAACTTTACCGGGGTGTTACGATTTGATACGTTCTCAAAACTCCGTTACACTGCGGGATTTAATGGTTATAAAGTTTCGTCTAGTACTCTGATGCATAAAACGGATTACGCTTTTAAATAGGCATATGCTTGGCGTTTACAATTTTTTAAATTTTCACAGTTGGCTATAATTTATTATCATTATTTACTAAAAAAGATCATGGTTTTTAAATTATTAAAATCGATGTAATGGTAGATTCAAGTACAATCTATACCTTGTTTATTGTTTAGTCGTGTTGTTTAATATTTAAGTGGAATGAAGTATTTGAATAGAAACATTCAGAATAATATTACTTTATTATCTTTCAGTATTTTTTAACACTATAATACTATATAATTATTTGTTTATGTTTGGATGTCTCTATTTTTTAATATTTTAACCAGTTTAAAGGTATTTGAGTACTTGATATTCAATTATTTATTTGAATACTTACTTTTTTAAAATATCATTTACAATGTTGCCAGTAAAGATGGTTCAATGACTGTGATCTTTATAATATACATAAATAGTTATTCTAGCGGGATGACAGTTTGATAAATATATTATCATTAATATTCCATTTCGAACCATCAAGGTTAACACTATATAGAGGAAGTTTGACATAACTAAAAGTAAGTACCTAGTAATATTATTTTGTGCATATATGAATATAATCTATGTGTATTTTATTCGTTTAAAATAGTTTTAATGAGTTATATATGTACCTATAGTTATTAAATGCTCATAATAAAAAGTATATTTTCTTCAAATAAAAATTAAAATGAATGTCTAGTTCCTACGGTGTATCCAGTATAAATATTATCTGCTATATCTGTTTATGAGGTAAATCCAATTTGTATAGCATAATTTAAATTGGCAAATTGTTGTTACAATATTAAATAGTTAAGCCTAATACATTTTATTTCGTCAAAAATCTACCAAGTGTATAAGTTTGTTCAAATTATATTAACAAGACTAATAGTTGTACTAGGTGTCTAGAAAATTTGGTGGATAACGTTTAATATTCGTTCGTTTGTAATATAATATGCATAATGTAGATAGGTATATACTACAGCACTTTTGAAATTGCTAATTCTCGGTTTACAATACGAGTATATATTCAGTGGCACGGTGTTCAATGGCATTGGTAAATTTAAACATTTGATTCTGAATCAATCTCAATCTCTAAATTTTAAATGGCGGGAATTTAAAATTTTAAAATTATTAATATTTCACATTGAACACTGAGAAGTCTATAACTATTATGCAATTATTAAGCGAAAAAACCGATTTAACAATCAAACAGAGAGATAGAACATTATTTTTTTTTTGACACATGTCAATTATAATCATCTAATAAATTAATTTTTTCATCAAAATAATTCTATTAAATAGTGGAATAAGTTAGTACTCAAATAATTTCCAAATGAGATGAGCGCCTAAAGCCTATAATAGACTAATAGTCTAAATTAACCCCTTGAAAAATTTTAATCACTTGTTTAAATCTAAAACAATAAAATGTAAACAAATTTGAAAATAATGACTACAATACTACATAGAATATGATTATTGATAAATGTTATAAAAATAAGCATAATGTGATATAAAACCTTTTTTTTTTTTAATTTTTATAAGAAATACACAATCTATACTAAGAGCACAATAAGCGTATTTGAAGAGAGTAAACAAGTAGGATATAATAACTAAAATTATTTTATAAAATATTATCTTTGTATGGAGCTACATTTATACATTATAAATATATTTTATAATATTTTTAATCTGCAGTTAAACAACCGTTTTTGTAATTTTAGAAAATTAAATGACATTTTTATATCACATGCATTTATTGTTTTGTTTTAATTGTTAATAATAAATCACAATTAATTTGATATATATATATATATATATATATATATATATATATATATATATATATGTTTAAAATTGAGATCATTGTATTAAGATTCTTTATGGTAAAAACTAAACGTTAATTATAAACATATAATAAAGTATTTAGGATTATAATCACAAATAATAAAAATACAAATAAACAATTAATACTACGCGAAGTCTATGCTTAATCTCTCTTTAAATGTTATTAGGTTATTGTAGACAAGGTTCCCACAAAATAAAATAAAAAAACCGCTATTATGATAAAAAGTAATAACTAATAACTAACGATAATGCATTTTATCAAACGTGAAAAATGATTAATTACATAAGGTTAAAAATGTAATAACACAAGTTTAATCCATAAGTGAAAATTTATGGTGGAGTGTTAATTCCTATAATAGTATAATTATATATAATTATGTATTATGTAGCACAATTTGTTTGATAAATATTTGAATTTATTTTTTTTACAAACTATTGTGGCAACAATTTTTGGTAAAGGCATACTAATCTCCCGTTTACTCACTCTACCTAAGATTTACGTTTATGATTACATCATGTATTTATTACACTAAAATATTTTGTCAAAATAAAAAGAACGATTTGTTGATACTGATTTAAGTAAATATTCAGAGCGTCATGAATTTATAGAAAAGTGGATTACTTGTAGACAGTAAAATATGACGAAGCGATATAATAATTTATGATAAAATAAAAATCAATAATAGGTTATATGTTTTGATATAAGTCTGGTGATATTACCATTCTTATTGGATTTGGTGGAGCTGAAGATTGTACTATAGTATTACGAAAACGATGGACTAATTTTCCACATACTTTGTTTATTACTAACCATATAATTCAGTAGATTAGGCGGTAAGCTAAGTGTAAAAAATTATGATTTGTAGTTGTACGATAAATATGAATGCTATAATTATAATATTAATTAAAAACATATTTAATAATATATATACATATGGGACGTGGCCAAGCACGGGTATGTTTGAGGGGAAAAATATAAAAAATGATATTCTAATGCTTTGACTTATTTTTCCACATATGTACTGCAAAACCAATTTTTTTGGAATTGCTTCCTCCTTTTTATTTATTTTTTTAGACGACTGACATATAGTTTTTTTCTATCTTCAAAATTGATTTATTGAGTGTAATTTAAAGTTTTAATTTATTATGTTTATTTATCGCACATTATTTTAACAGTACCTACGATTTTTAAAATCTCTACAATACGATTTGTTGAAACTATTATTAAGGTAGAAAAAATTGTTTAGGTCAAAGTTGTTTAAAAAAAAAAATGTGATTGCAATTTTAACTCAAAATATAGAATACATACATCATAATATCAGACAGACAACGGACGGCATCCTACGACAGAGCCATCTGTCCGTTAAACCAATTGGAGACTTTTATGTGACTTTGCACTATTTATTAGCATATCACTAATTTTTAGAAGTAACTGTTTCATATATAATTGAATCCGTTGCTTCAATTCACAGTTCACACAAACTGTGTATTTACGAAAATGAATGTATTAAATTAGAAAAATATATATAAAATATTGGGTTTTGTATTTAAAATTCTTCTTAGACATTAATGTGATTTCTTGAGTAATTAATGTCTAATAATCGATGATTGAGTGGCGAACCAACAATGAAAGCAAATGCTATAGCGTTAGCATTTAAATATTTGAGAACCTAATTTGTTTTTTATCAACATTTTTATACATCCTTAATGCGATTTTTTGAGTAATTAATGTCTAACAAATAATCGAAGGTCGAATGTGTTTTTTTTCAAAAATTCTTCTTCGGCTTACCCATCCCAACTGTTGCCGGTGGTTTAAGCAGATACTTTCACCTTTACCACCTGCAACAACACGTATTGCTAGTACCTACTAATAAGTCATCAATTAAAACAATGAAAATTATACCAAACTCGGTACCTATTTACATTTAGCAAAAAGTTAAATGAATGTAATATGTATTTTCTTTATTTTAACATGTTCGTGAGGTTATATGCAATTTGTTTTACGTAACAAAAATCACGTCTTGAATGTGACGTCCGTTTTCCTTGATAATAAGATCTTATAATCAGATGTTGAAGCTGTGCCACAATTATCCTAGTATTCTCTCATCAATTGACTGTACTTAGTGCACTTTTGCACGAACGGTTGGTAAATGAAACTCCTGTTTTTTATTTCTGATTTATGCATATATATATACATATAATATGCTCAAATATAGTTAGTTTATGTTTGTGTTAAATGAATTGGTTAATTATTTTTTTTTTTTTTTGTAAAATAAAAAATGTGTTTGTCACATTGGCGGCGTTTACAGATGACACGGGTGGAACCGTTGATTAAAAAAAAACATATGACCTTAGCCTTAGATCATCATCTGAATCGAGTGAGTTTTTTTTTAGAACCGTTCGCTGTAAACCCAAATGTAAAAATAACATAGGTATAAATCAATCTTAAGTAGTTTGTTTTTCTCGCACGAAAACATTGCCTCGCCGAACGATTTTGAAATATCGCACGCGCCATGCGCCGCCCAATATGATTTCGGTGACAGAGTTCAACACACGACTCGGGTCGTATCATACTGAAGCTATGCGGTACAGTCCCAAGGTCTCAGTAGAATTTGACCAGAAAAAAATTTGCATTGATTTGATGTAGAAATACATTTTAAATTGTACCAAAAATTGTTCAAATGAAATAAAATTTGCAGTCGAATTTCTATCGAATAAATAAAACAACCTAATTCATTAAATGATACAAATATAATTTTACACAACTACGTTTCAAACGTTGAAACCAATTAAATCATATTTCATCAACACATTTTAGTTGTACAAACTTTATGTTTATATTTAGAAGTAATACGTATATTTTATCTAATTTTACCAATTAAAGTGCATAGTTAATATGACTACATATATGAGTTTTAAGTTTCGAGATTTTAGAAGTAAAATATAAAAAAATACAATACAATGTACATTAATTGTTCAATAAGAAAGCTGCCGATTACTTTTATGTAGTATCTACTTAAAGTCAATGTGTAGATTTATATACATATAGTCTTATAGATGTAAATAGATACCAATACCATAGTAATCACCACGGCCATCTATTAAAGCAGCGTTATAAAACGTGCCAAACCCGATTTAGAGGAATTATTTATATTTAATTCTGATAAACTGCATCGCGTCCAAAAACTAACAGTACAACCGGCGGGAAACAATAATTTCCTTTTTAGGCGATTGCGGCGGTCAGAATGAGGGACACAGTTTATTTATTTAACACAGGTCATTTACGGCTATGCTGGTGTGGACCTATTATTGAGCGACTCAGTGTAATAGGTACAATATAATATTGTAATGTTGTTGTGCTGAGCGAACAATTTTTCTTTTTTTTTTTAATTATACCTCACAGACGGACACACGCGTACACCACAGGGTAATGTATTATTGTACCTATAGGGACTTTTATACATTGAAATTTGGTACACGTGTGATAACAAGTGTGCACGCAATTGGGTAGTTGCCTTCCGCAAGAGACTTGCGTTACATTTTGTCGTAACATCTCCGACGTTCGTCAACTGATAGTGTGGTCGACATGATGATAGCGAAAATCCGCCGTCCGTGCCAAAGAAAATAATATTACGATCGCGACGTTTGGAAATATTAAATTAATGCATTTTCTCATATACATCACATAAAACACTATCAAAATCTAGCGTTTGGTATGTTTTTGCCTCTATTTTTTCATACAATCGGGTATCAATAAACTCATATGATTTTATTTGACATACGTATAATATTATAACCGCTTGACGAGACTCGTTCGGTTCAGCTTTTTTCCTAGTTTTATTTTTCATCGACGATCGTATACGTACCGGCGAAACAACAACCATCATTACGCTTTTTTTTCCTTTATTTTTTTTTTACAATGTACTGTGAATGTTGTACTACACAACTCATACGCTTGGAGCTAGGGAGAGAGCAGAGAGGTGGTTAAATGCAGCACATTCTCCGAACTCTATATAATATGCAGTACACAAACCTGCTTCATAATGGGAATACATTTGTACGAGCGATTATTATTTTTCAATCATATCACTTTAATCTTCTTGTAAATTAATATATACGCTTTTTTTCACGATTTATCATTAGGAATTATTAAAAAACGAAATGCAAAATGTCGGTTTTGCAATCATTGCTATAGTGTAACGCCTATAATAGTAATAATAATAATAATAAAATTAATACTAATAATAGTATACGAATTTCTTTAAGTTTACTTACTATAGTCTCTATCTCAATGAGATCACGTTAGATCCCCATTTGGAGTAATTTGGAGAGGGGTTAAGATGGGTATTGCCTTTATTTGATTTTAAAAACACGTCAACTGACCAGCTGTTTGTGAAGAAAAAAACATGCATATTTATATAATTTTGAGGAAGTATAGATAATATTGTGTACAGGGAAATTATTGTCACAACGATAATTGATATTTAATAGGTAAATAGTATACTTTAGAGACGCGTAGTAGTTAATACAATATATTAGAATGTGTATATAATCACGTATAATAGTCTGTGTTATTTTTTCTTATACATAGGCCGGTCAAAACTTATCCCTCTACCTTATTAAAAACTTAAATGACGTGCCACTGTTCGACATACCTTAAGAAGTACTTTTCGACTACATAGTAATGTTTTAATCATAAATAAATGTTAAACAAACGTATACTTTCATTAAATATAAAAACTGTTTTAAACAATAATTAGTTATATTAATTTATACAGTTTACGGTACATGGTTTGAAATTGTTAGATGTGGGTGTTTGGTAAGCGTATACATAATATTATATACTGGTATATTAACTTGACTGTTAAAAAATGTAAAATATAGTGTTAAGACAAAACAAAATAAATGATTTTTCATTTATGACTATATTATTATAAGACTAATAATATTCATAAATAAAGCGATTCAATGTTGTACACGTGGGAGATAGTAAATTATGCCACTAAAAAAACTTATTCAACTTTGTCGCGTGGTCAGGTACCTATAAATTATAAATGTATAAATACGTGTACTTTGTGTTAAAAACATCTTATTAGATAGTCATTTGTGTCATTGTTAGCCTTATTAAAATGTATATTTGTATCGCGGAATAAGCGTAATTAATGTTTGTAAGGTAATTTTTTCTAAATTTTCGCAATTGGTTATACTCATTAGTTGTTAATTATTTTTTAATATAAATGCACATGTATAAGTATCTACTTAAAAATATAAAATTATCTTTTCTAAATAATTCGTGAACTGATGTACAGTCTAAACTGTTTATATATATATTTTTTGTTTCCTTTTATCTTTGAATATTACAGATTTTATATACAAACAATTTATTTTAAATTGCAAACATTACCTAATTTATGCATACATAATAAACTATAATACTTATTTTAAATTGACTAAAAAAACTTAGTCTTCACGACCGAATATTTAAAATTTAAACACAAAACAGGTACCTGGGTATATAAAGCGTGCATATAATATTCGCTTTTTACAGCTTTTTTACAGCAAATGTTAAATTTTTTGATAATATACTATATAAAACGTTGTTGTCATACTATATGATATACTGTAAATATTTTATTCGTTGTTTTATGCGTGTGTATATATTTATATTACTTATATTATACAATACATAGTTATACAGTATAATATGTCACAACAGGGAATTAATATCTGATTCTTATGTAAGTGTGGGACTCCGGGAGCTATTGATTTAACTATGTGGTTTTCTCCCGCCCATGAAAAACACGGTTGGGGCAGCATAATTTTCCCAAAAGTTTCGTTTTTCATGTACAGTCTCCGTCTTCATCCAATTTATAGGTTGGAAATTGAACACTACTTATATAAGAGGTTGCAGACCCTACATCACAGAGAGGATTGATTTTTTTATATTATTCAGTATATTTTAAAAATCTGATTAGAAAATAAAAATAATGAATTTTATAATCAGGTTAAACCTAACCAGATTTTAACAAAATCTTGACTATTTAAGGATATATAAAGGCTAACAGAGATTTGCTGTTAGTGTCGAGCGTATTTTTTCGATGATTACACTTTTAACTGAATATATTTTTTAACAAATAAATACTGACTAATATTAAAAAAAATATAAATTATATAACACTAATACTAATATTGCCACGATGAGCTGAATGAGACGAGTATCCAACGGCCAACACCCAACACCCGTGTCTCTGTGACTATGACGGACAATGTCGTCTGTAAATCTTAATTCCTGTTTTTTTTAATTCATTAATATTATTGTACAATTTCAATTTATAATTATTGTGTTGATGACTTATGATAATTAAAATTATAAAAGTATAATATAATATATCCATATGCAAATAAGTATTTAATATTTATTTTAATTGTGTTTACTTTTTATTAATAATTACATAAATCAGTACGCTTTATTCAATATTTTAATCTAAAGCTTGTTGCATGAAATACATTAGCTACTTACTACTTATCATCGTTCAATACAATTTATATTTAATACCTGTAGCGATTGTAGCTTATTGTCGTATAAATTATTCACGATCTGTTTAGTATTCTTATATTTTGTTAAAGACTATAGTAATTACTAATCATTATACTTTTTTTTTAAATTATTTTATTTTTACATTTATATTTTGTATTAATATACCATTTGGAACTTTGAAACATTAAATATATAGAGTATTTTCTGATTACATTTATGTAAATTGACAATTTTATATTTGAAAGTTACTATTTTAAGTTACTTTTTTTAATGAAATTATTCAATGTTTGGTGTTCAACAAAATGCATTTATGGATTTTGTGTAAATACCTACATATTTTATAGTTTATATTTCTATGAACATAAATGATATAGATTGTGTAAAATTGAATGTCTAAGATAATAAAATATTCTTAGATTTTTAAATATTTTTATTTAACTTGAGTTTTGTTTCTTTAAAAGGATTTTTGACTCACCAATGTAGTTAACTCCGTTGTCTGTTAAATAATATCTCGCGGTTAATAACAATAATCAATTTTAGTTATTTATTTTTTTGGGTTCTTAAATGAGTTAATTTTATAAATATAATTGATAGATTTTGATTTAAATTGTATTGGTATAAAGTCATAAAATTAAATTTAAATTTTGCCATATTGACATTGATTTTTGATAATATTGAAATATGTATATATCATATAATTATAATATAATCAGTGGTACAAAGTAAAGTTTTCAGTATGTTATCTGATTATCTTACACTAAGTGGCAAATAATAATTGATATTATAGGTAAGAAATATATAATAATATTGTGTAAATGCTTGCTTCACTTAAAAATATTAATTTTAATTGCTCAGAGCAGACAGTGTCATACGTTATATATTTCTCCTGGTCAGTGTATGAATATCAGAACACCAGAAAAATAAAATATCAATATTATTGTATCATGGTAACCAATGAATTTATAATATATTATAGTAGGCATAAGTATATATTAATAATATATTTAAATAAGTCTCATTCTTGACCCGTTATACCAATAAATGACGACAGTCGTAAAAATCTGGCAACCAATAGATTTCGAGGTCATAACAAAGTGCATTTTCTCTTATTCAGAACGTTTTTAATATTAAATGTCAAGGCCGTTATATATTGTACACGCACAGCAGGTAAAGGGACTCGGATGCGTGCACAAATGCATACCAGAAAAGTGCATTAGAGGCATGTGTTCATTGCACTTTACTCATATTTATAATTTAGCTGCAAGTCGAGACATGTATTGCACAGAACAACCTTTATAAAAAAAAAAAAAAAAAAAAAACAGAAAAAAATTCAGTATCACATCTACCTTGCCGACGCAGGCGGATAACATGCAGAATTATTAGAACGAAAAAAAATGTGCAACGTATTAATGTGTACGTATATGTGTGTATAGTTTTTTTTTTATAACTATATTATGATAAATTTTGTTATGACGTGTTTGTTTCGGAAAAATTGTTCGTTTGCATTAGTTGAGGATCGCTTGATTTTGAGTTTTTCCATCGGTTCTCTTTGATAATATTATTCCCACGTACCTAGGTTTTACTGTGGTTAGGTTTTTGATTTTTTTTTTTTAATGCTATTATTATTACTGAACCGCTTGTGAGAACAAAACCATTAATTTACTGGTTTAAGCGCGGAATTCTCGTACATTAAATATTTTATGATTATTTAGACTGCTCCTTTCGTCATATAGCTGGGTCTCGACGTTGTTAAATTTTAACTCATTCAGTTAACACCAAATCATGTAGGTATATCTTCAATAATTATGAATAATATTTTAGTATATAATTTATAGTGTTTGATGTCGAGACTATAATCGTGTGATAAAACATATTGCGAGTAACCATAGTATTGATTGTTTTTATTTATTATACATTTTTTTCTGTTATAACAGTTTACACGCAACACTATTATATTAATATTATATTGTTGAACTGAAGTTAGATGTATTAACCTGGGCGTGGATGATAAACTATAATTTAATAACTTATATCTTATACAATCATATACAGTAATAGAATTATATATAATAGAGTTCACTGTTCGTGTGAATTCATAATTTTATTAATGAAAATATAATAAAACGTAATATTTCAAATATGTAATAATATATATTAGTCAGTACGAATGAAAAATCATTTAATTAACGTTATAATAACTATAATATTTTTTAAATGTCTCCAAAATATTTCAAAATATTAATCGAATCAACCCAATATTTTAAGTCCAAGACAATTATTATTTTAAATAAAATAAATATAAATAATTAAATATTAATATTATTAACTTAAAGTCCCTATATTATGTATTAAATTAATATAGAGATGATTTCACGAAAAATAAATAAATTGTGTTATAAGTAGAAGGTGAATAAATATAAAAAAAGTGTTCTCAAATATATAAAATATATGTATTATATGTCTTTTAGTAATATCTAGATTACATAACAACAGTAATAATTAAAAAAAAAGTTTTATTCAAATCATTTTGTTTTTGTATTGACTATTGAGTATAGTTCTGAAAACTGATTAAAATGGTAATATAATTATTAACTTATTCAGTGAAACAAATTATATTTTTTTTGTTTTTGTTATTTAAAATATACGATTTACAAGGTTATGTAATAAGAACATGTAAGATTTGAAATCAGTGTTAAAATTATTGTTCTAAAAGTTCATTACACATATTAATTTATGTGTATTAAATTTTTGTATAATGTGCAGCACTAATGCAGCTAATATAGATTATAAGTGTAAACTGCTCATTTGTTGATGTATTATAAATGGCTATGTTGACTTCACTTGTTTGATTTTGTGTACTCACTTCAAACAATAATTGGAATAATTTAAAATAAATTATATTTATACTAATTTTACAATAAAACTAAAAATACAGTTTTGAATTTTCTACCCATACCTATATCTCCGTTATTATTACATATATTATTTACTATTTAGTATATTTATCAATAATCAAATATTGATGTCGTTTATACACATGTACTGGTCTACAAGACTATAAAGTTATTTAAAATGATTTATGACACAATTCAGGTATATGCCAAAGGTAGGTTAAGTGGCCTGAACATACCTCGGATAAATTGAGCAAGTAATTAAAAATATTATACAGGTACCAGACGAGCACGTAGACACTAGACAATTTACGCATTATTTATGCGAACCATAATTTATATTGATAATATTATATTTAATGGTAAGTAATGCACTTTATTTTTATAAAACCATATATTACCGAGTTGTGTATAAATGTCGATCGGAGTGCCTATAGTAAAACTAAAAACTTGATTGTTTTTTCTTTTTATAGTTTCAAAGTTTATTTAAAAAAAAAAAAAACCGCTTTAGTTGTTACGCATGCAATACAATCAGTGATTTTAATTCACATTCGTCAAAATAAAAATAACAATCTATGGAGATATAAGTTTAGATTTTACACTAATTTGATCGCGTATAATTTGGAAATTGTAGTGAAGTAATTTTTTATTCTAACCGTAATTATTGGTTATGAGAAAATGTCTACGGTTTCGAGATCAAAGATCACGGTCGACACTCGACGTGTTTCAATGTCGTTCAATAATAATGATAAAAAAAAAAAATCATAGGTATTTATTTGGTAGGTATAGATACTATAAAGATTATAATATATACACAATACCGTAAGCATAAATTCTTAATGCAATGATATATACATATAAAATTTATACATATTATATTAGATGTATAATATACTTCCGTTAATTATTGTTGTATTAGGTTTGGTGATAACTGACGTCTGACGTGTACCTGATATATAACATGTCACACCATATTATTATGCAGTATATCTATAATATGCACTTACGATTGCATATGTGTTGCACTTTGACTAATCAGTCTAATATAACTACCAACATCGAAAGCTGTACGAAACGAACGTATATCAACGTCATAGAGACGGATCCAAATGCAAACAAGCCATGACTTGAGCGTATAAAATGTATTACAGGTATTGATAAAATAGACGTAGGTTGGTATATTAGAATACCTTTTTTTTCGTCTATTCTTGCCGAGTTTTTTTATTGATAGCAATAAGAAAAATATGTTTAAAAAAAAAACCATATCGCGTTTTTTGTGATAATATTGCTCTTTTCCTGCTATTTGTATATGATTATTATTATTAACTCACATAATATAATACAAAGAGTTATAATATACAGTGTCTCGATTCTTAGCCAATCGCGTACCCGTCTAGCCGTATGTTTCCGTGTCTGATTGCTTTGACAAACAATAATATTGATAGATAGTTATATTGTCTAATATTATGTATTATGGTATCGTTCGATAATGCGGCCGTCATGATAGGAAAAATAATCATTACGTCTCATAGAAAACTATAGTTGTGACTTATAATTGTGTATTCATGAACGTCGGTCGATCGTCTCGTATATCTAATATACAATAATAAATCTTATGTAATGTATGACTATATATTTATTTTTTACGTTTAAATTTTAAATATAATTGTTTTTATTAAAATGTCAATGTCAATGATAAAATATATTCTTGAAGAAATCGACTGAGAAAATTTCCCCCGCTTCTTCGCTAATTATCGGGGAATACCGTTTATAATTTCAACGAGAAGGAGCAGTGTGTTACAGTAACTTTAGAACCGCGTGTTTAAATTAACGATACAACATGTGGCTAATTTAACTTGGATGTCAATGAGTGCAATAATATAATACGAGCCAAGCGCCTTAAAAAACACATATGGTTAACCTCTTAAAATCAGACTTAAAATAATAACGTGTATAAAGTGCGTACAGAATTATTTCATCGATCGTTTTCGTAACCAGGCGTATCGTGATTAAATTAATAATAAAATAATGTGTAATAAATAATAATATTGAAGCTGTTCAATACGTTCAAAGTATATTCTACGTGTAACGTTTTCGATTTTACGTTATAGTTTACTATTATAATAACATTGGACAATATGAACATAATAATATAATAGGCTGTAACTTTACAAAGATGTGAACAAAATGTGTACCGGACTTTTGTGTTTTATATGGGAAACACTGTAGACAGTGGTAGATCATACAAGTATACAACTATATTCTGTATAAATCAAAATTACAAAAAAATTGTTATAGATAATATAATAAATGAGAATTATTTATAGGAATTATTTAATTTGAATTTCTCCTCGGAATTTGGATTGAAGTTTGAACTGCCTCGCACGAACTCGATAAACCAATATTAAAGTTGCACACTTATCGTTCTTTTAATTCACTTATTTATCATAAGATTTTCTAAAATACATTCAAATTTAAATTTCGATACTTAATAATATTGTCACATGATTTATTTTTCGTAATTTTTTTAATTTATTGTGAAGTGAATTGGTAAAATTATTTTTGAATTTCTCGGACCAACGGATTACGCGATTTACATAAATATAAACAGAACAATATTCATATAATTAACTTTGACTAACATACATTTTATTCATAAATAGAAATTAATTTTAGATCCAATAAATTATAATTTATATTGAGGACATCCTTTTTGTTATCAAGCGTTTAAAAGAAACACAGAAATGAATCATTCAATTACAAACAATTGTTAACATTTCTACATAATTCGTTGTATTCCATTTGTTATAACACTATGTCTCAATTTATCATCTAAAAAGCTTTTATCATCTTCCTAGGAAGATGATGTTTCTAGGGAACATTGGTTTTAATTAAATACCCCATTTACATAACTGTAAGTTTTATTATGCAATGGGGGTTATAAAACATTGTAGAATTATGGGAAAAGTAATTTTATAGGTAGGTATTAGTAGGTATAATAATACATTTAAATTGATATTGATATTGTATTGTATGACGACGTATGAAGCATTGAAGTACAAATATTTTCTCACAATCTAAAGAAATAATATCGATAATAAATATTATATCGTATCAATATTGCTTGATGAATTTTGCTCGTTATTGTAGTGTTCATTATTAATTAAATAGGTATTAACATTAGTCATCAATACATCATATAATATGATATGTATAAACGAGTGTAATATACTTACGGGTGTTTCAATATTATTATTTTCTCAACTGTTAATGTATTAACAATATATACCTTTTTTTATTTTCACCGAATAATGTAAATATTAATTTATGTTGAATCTATATTGTAGATAGTTGTTTGATAATGTAAGTTAAGATAGGTTCATGCAAATTATAATTATCATTGTGACCAACATATTATAAGTAAAATCAACAACGAAATATTTTTCAATTTTATGTTCCAAACGTTGAAATAAAATTTTTACCGTACGGTTATATATATATATATATATACCCTAATATGCTTGTCGAGTCTGGTAACATTATGTTCTGTATTTTGTACAAGGCCATTAGTTAATAATAATGGTCTATAATATTATAATTATATTAGTTATCTTATATAAACAACCACCGTGGAAGTATGAACTTAATTTTTTTTAATACCTAAAGTTAATATTTTCCATTGATTTATTTTCTATTCAAAAACGATAAAATATCAATTATCAATAAGAATATTTTAATGAGAACGAATGTTTCTCGACAAAAGCCTAAATATTCGTACACTGAAGTCATTTACTCCTTATTTTTTTTTATCGCGTGTCACGGCGTGAATTAAATTTAAACTAGGTCTTGTAAAAGTTCAAAAACTTAGCTACATGATTTAAAAATCCTATTTGTTTTTTTATAAATAGACAAATACAAATATCAAATATTAAAATAAAATGTAGAAACTTATTTATTAGTAAAACTGTCGAGCAAACATAATATTGTTGTGTTCTATACTACTTATATTATATGAGTGATTGCTTGATATTCTAATTTTTTAGCATTAAACGTCGAATTTCATAAAATCATAACAAAATACTATTATATGGTTTAAGTACTCAATACTTATATATAATATGTATTATGTTGATAATAATATGATAAATTATTATCGCGTAACCGTGGATTAGTATTTGATTGTGTCTTTATATATATACATTTTTTTTTATTATTATACACTGTTCTTATTTATCTTTGTATTTGGTTATCTTTAGCCAAGTCATCAAAAGTAAAACGGTCGCGTCACGATTTGAATACCAATTTATTCTTATTCATTTGCCTAATGATCTCTTATCGCAGTGCAGGGTAATGAGACTATATAATAATATTATATTCAAAAACCGAATCAGATTTACATTTTATGAATTCTTGAGTCGATAAACTACTCGGAATTTTAAAGTCATCGCCTCAGTATTATGTGTGTATTATAATAGGAATACAATACAAATATTGTACCTATACTATGCTGCACATTGAAAAACGTTGACGTGACTGCTGTAGTACTGTTAGAGGTACCTTTACTATATTGAACTGTATATTAGGTATATACATATTATACAGAGTGATTCTTTTATCATCATCTTAAAAAATACGAGTTATTTAATATTTTTATTTTTTAAACTTAAGAATATATATTTTATTTTATATTCTCTATGATTATTATTTTATTAGTATTATTATAAGTATTTTATTCTTAAAATTGAAAAAGGCATTTTAAATATTTTGTGTTTTTCTAAAATCAATACTTCATTATACAATAATCAGCTTGTATGTGCTTTTAGCCTCATAGGTAAAGTTCTATAGTATATATATTTTTTAATTATTTATTTATAATCTGTATAATGTAATACAATAAGTAAATTTGATAAACGTATATACCGTGTGTGGTGTGTCCCCAAAAATAGGATACAATCTAAAATTCAATGACCCATATTACTCAGTACCCTAAACATATTTTTGAATTCTGTTTACGGGACATGAAACTAGTCTATTGGATCATAAATTTTTCAATGACAGAATTCTAAAATATGTTAGAGTACTGAGTAATATGGTAATTGAATTATAAAATGTACCCTGTTTTCGAAGACACATGGTATACTATATAGTAATTTAAAAAACATGAAGTGATATGATTAGAGTATATTTATTGATTGGAAAATCGTTACCAACTCAGTTGAAAAAATATAAATGATAGTAATAGTAATAACTAATAATAATAATAATAAGGAGAAGAAATTTTTCAGAATTCAATTTTGTATAGCTAAATATAATAACTTATTATTTTCTACTATTTTTTATTTTTATTACAATAATATGTTTCAAAAAGTTGCGAAATTTTGTCGTTTGATTATTTATTTTGTACAAAAATTAAGACTGAAGATGTTATTAACTTGATCAATACAGCTCCAGATTATGATAGGATGACTATTAAATTATTAAAATGTGTAAATTTACTTTATTAAAAATCCTTTAATGTACATTTATAACTTGAGTTTACAACAAGGTATTTTTCCAGATTTATTTTAAATTAACTGTGATTAAACCAATTTTCAAAGGGGGGATAACAAACAAGTTAATAATTATAGGCCAATATCCTTGTTGAGTAATTCTGTTAAAATATATGAGAAAATAATTTAAAAAAAAAAACATATCATTTCTAGAAAAGCACAAACTTCTATCCAAAAACCAATTTGGTTTTAGACCGGGTATAGGCATGGAAAATGCTTTATTTAGCACGACTGGATTTATTTATAATGAACTAGATAACAGTAACAAGGTCTTAGCTGTGTTCTTGGACTTAGCTAAAGCCTTCGATACGGTAAACCATGAAATTTGCTTCAAATCCTACCCTCTTTCTGAATTAATAAAGTGACCTTATCATGGTTTAAAAGCTACCTTTTTAACAGGAGACAAATAGTTAAAATTGAGAATGTTTTAGACCAGAAAGGTAAATCAATACGGTATTCCTCAAGGAAGTGTATTGGGTCGGATCTTATTCTTATTATACATTAACGAGATCAGAGATTTAAACCTAGATGGGCTAGTTGTATCTTATGCTGATGACTCTTGCTTACCTTTCTCCGACAAGTCTTGGGAAAGAGTACATCTTAAAACAACTATTGATATAAATAAAGTTCACCAAGCCTACGTAACAGACGTTTAACTTTAAATGAGGAAAAACCATTGTTTATGACTTTCTCCATTAATAAAACATGCTTAACCCTAAATACTTTAATAATATACAGATGTATTAACAAGAACAGCTGTAATAACTTACAAAAATGTATTCTTATAAAAGAAGTAACAAGAACCCGTTACCTAGGTATCATATACGATAATAATTTAAGGTGGAATCTGCATTCGTAAAATCTAGTGGGAAAGCTACGCGCAATCACCTATACATTTTATAAATTAAGGGGCTTAGTACCTATACTAACAATGCTTGTCATTTATTTTGAGTTATACCAGTCAATTTTGCATTATGGGCTGTTAGTTTGGGGTGGATTAGGCAATGGTACTATAAACATATTGCAAGCTAACCAAAATAACATTTTAAAGAATCTGTCTAAATAAGTCTTTTTTAGAAGGATCCACGAAGGAAAACTACAGGGTTCTGGGTGTTCTTCCAATTGGATTACATTACAGAAAAGTAGCAATTATGTTCATTATTAATTGTGTCATTAAAGGTGTAAATAAAAAATGTTATGATGGTAAAAGGGAATGCAAACTTCATAATATTCCAGTAAAATACACATGTAAAGCATTCGGTTAATCATTTGTTAATTATTTAGGGCCGATTTATTTCAACTCTATGTCATATTCATATAAAAAAACGTTTTCTGTACCAAAACTAATCTTAAAATTATATATCAGTGGTTATTTTCCCAACTAGCATAATTGAATTCATTCTTTCTGTGGTTTATATTTCTATATTATTTTCGATTTGTGTCTTTAGTGTAAGTATAATTGTATTTATAATCTAAAACTGTACATCGCGTTTACTTAAATTTCTAATAATCTTATGTGTAAACCTTTCTATATAAGTTATAGCTTAAAGAGAAAGATAAATCTAGTAAATAATATTGTATTATTATCTATTGTGTAATTTATGATGATTTTTAATAATAATAAAAAAAAAATTAAGTTAATACTGTTAAAAGGTCTCGGGCACTATATCGAATAATAGTGACAATACGTTTGTGTAGTGTTGATGACAACGGCAAACGATCGATATCAGCGGCATGCTCTGAGACGAGTCCTGGGACGTTAAACCGTCGATAATCGTGAACAAGGATACAGAGTGAAGTCTTGGCGCTTCGATGTGGACCGAATTGGGCGTGGAGATCGAGGTGGAACGTTAGAGGATTCGTTTTGGAGAACGGACTCGGTTGCGGGCTACCGTGTGTCCGAACTGCTGCATGACTGAAAGGTCATTCTAGTCAGCAGACATTTGTTATTTTTCTCCGTTGCGACAAATTCCTTATTATATTTTTATATTTTTACGAAAGGATCACCGAACAAGTAGGTATGGAGTACAATACACGCTGTTCAGGAGTAGCCACGCATTGTTTGAAAAATCAGAGCTGTACAGACGCAGTAATGACGGAGCGAACCTTACTATATTTATCATCGCCTTATCGTCATTCTCGTTTTGGATGTAGGTTAGGTACGTATCACTTTTGCGCCGACTTCATTGCCGCTTGTAGTGTGTCGGAAGAGACGCGTACGGATGATATAATAGTTGTGGTGTTCGAATTCGATATAGGATTTTTCTGTCGGCTTTTTCACACGTATGGCACCGCAGAATGATAAAAAAACAAACTGTTTATGTAACACCCTTAGGATCACGGTCAAATAATGATCTTGAAACCGGTGGCACTGTGAAATCGAACGAATCGCGGAACCTCAAGGCGACTTACCTGTATATGTGTATATATATACATGTTTATTTAATATATATGATATACATCTAACTACTTATCTTGACATTACACATTTCGACACGCGTATTGGACCATCGCATTTCGTGCCGGTCACAGTCTGATACGTATATCGAAACGTTTGTTCCTTGACATTATAAAAAGGTCGCAGGAATCATTGATAAACGCACCGCAAAGCGCCGAGTCGGCATTTCTACGATATTTAAAACGCACGTAGTTTGCAACGCGTAAAACTGTTAAAGTGTACCTGAAATGATATACATCTAGGTAATAATATGCGTTGTTATACGATGTTGTTAGTATTTTAGCAACGAGTCGTGTTTATAGCGTGTCCCATCCCTCGAAAAAAGCCACTGCGTTTGTGAGTCGCTTAAGTCTAAAAATAACTACGAATTATATATTATATTATACGTATATACAGTGGAACCTCGATAACTCGAACGTCTAAAATTCGAATTTTCGATAACTCTAAGGAATGTTTTGGCCCTCGCGCCTACGTATGTACATACATTTATTTCTAAAATTCAATTTTTTTTTTTGGCCCGAGTGCCCCGACCAATTTGAATAATTGAAGTATTACAGTGTTTTACTATATATCACAATATACTAAATGCATAGTAAACATGGACCTATAATATAGGTATATAGTTTAGTATAACAAAATATATTATATGTAAATTGACTGTTTTGGCCGTATTATAGATTCGGTCAAATAATTTTATTGAGAATTTAATTGTTACCGTTTAATTGTAACTGCTGTTTGAAAAACGGAATGATTTACACTATTAACATCCAGCCAATAAATTATTCACTATATTATATAGCTTAGAGAGCTATAGAATGTATAATGTGTTTATATACAGAGTATACATACGACTGCCGTCGGCTACTACTTTGGTAGTTACTACCAAATAGTTAAAAAGAATTCTCTAGTCGAAACTGTGTCTGTGTATATAATGCCAATCCAATTATCTCGATTGTTAAATTAGTTTTAAAATAACATTTCAACGTTTTTTTGTATGGTCTATGTATATTGATGTTACAATGATTAAACATATATAGAATCGAGATATACTTACGTTGAAAATTTGAAGTAAATTATTTCGTTTTAATATAGGTAGTGCACCATTATATGTACATCATTACTTACTACGCGCTTTTAATATACGGAAACCTACAAATCAACTGTAGTTTCAAATTTGGTTTTATATTTGATATGTTATGAAAAAAGAGAAAAATGTTTTGGTTTTGTCTATATATATTATTAGTTATTACATAATTACTTTTCCGGATAGAATGACTGCTCTAGAAGAGTTTCACACAACACGACAGCCACTCTGTATATTGGAAACTCTAAACAAATTATATTTTAAAAATGATATTTTTTGAATTTTTCAGAAAGTATAGTAAAACTTTTTTACATTAACGCCCTTAGAAATCTGATTTAAGGTAAACTTTTAGTATTATTATAAACGTATCTACGATTCTAGAGAATTGATATTCGTATTTGAATCATATTCGTATATTAAAGACGTCAAACGTGATCTTAATGTTAAGAGGATACTACAAAGATAAATGAAGCATTCCATGGAGTGATAAATAAAAGTATGGCGTTTATGTGTAAATTCTAAGTGTTTTTTGTAACAAAAATATAGTTTTACGCAAAATCAAAGTGTCTTGGAATTGCATTTACTATTTTTGGAGGAGAGATTTATCTGTTTATCTGCTTTTTAAATGTTTGATTACTTAATCTACTAATTTCTAGTAATTTATTGAAAAATACAAAAACAAACTTAAATTTTAAAAAATGCACAGAAAAAAAATATTTTATTCAATAAAAAATTGAAACGTTTAAGCATAAATAACGTTTTTTCTCTATTTGTTTCGGAACATTTTAGGGTTTAAGCTCTACACAGCTTTTACAGCTTCCTTCATTAGATAAACATTGTTTTCACAGTATCTACAAATTACGGGTGGGTAGCGTCTTTAAACCATATTACTTTGAAATTTAGAATCATCTATCGTTCTATTCAGATGTGTAATACGACATTTGGGCCGAGGTCTTTGTATACGCATCATATTTGACGCCCGTGATTTAGTTATTGTTCATGTGTTCTAAATATAAATATTATATTGTAATTCAATTCCGTATTTGTATATGCATTTAAAAAAAACAAAAAAAAAATAATAAAATTATAATAATATGTTTATATGCATTAAAAAAACCTTGAAATATGCACTTAATAAGCTCTTAACATCTTTAAAAAATATGTTAAATATGATTTTCTTAAAAAAAATATGCTCTTATCAAAAAATTGCATGCTTCTTTTGATAAATATTAAAAACTGGGCCTTGATTTTTTGTTAAAAAGAATTAAATAAATTGTTTGATCATACACATCAACTTGACAATAAATGTACAATTAAAAACAAAAAAAATATTGTAGGTATCAAATGTATTTTGTATAATTTACATTTGTGTAGATTAAAAAGTTTTTCTTTTAACAATAAACATTTTTCTAAAAATATTTTCTTGAGTATAAACCATGAATTTGTATACAAAAAACGTTTAACATTTGTTTTATAAAATTTTATTATATTTTATTAGGTATACATAAAACGATCAAGGCGTTCAAAGAAATTTACTTTCCTAAGAGATTATGTACTAAATATGCAATGAAAAATATGTAACAATTCTTCAAATACTTTTTATTCCTAAAATATGTATTTATTGTAATATGAATTTTTTCTTTACATTTTATATAAAACAAATCATTGATAATATTTCTTATTTCCTTGATGGGAATATATATTCTAAAAAACTCATACAAATTTCTAAAACTCTAGTCATTATACTTTGCGAACATTTTCAATTACTCAAATTAACAAAACTTAAATTATTGATGCATTATATTACACAATTTTTATTAGGCAATACATTTTAAAATTAAAATTATTTAGAACTAATTAGTTACTTAATTAAATGAATCACTCAATTTATGACTGTTATATTTTTATGTAATAAAAAAGTCTTAATATTTTATAAGGTTAGATAATCATTTATTGTAATCTATAGTAAACTATAATTGGTATATCAATGATCAATCAAAGTACCTACTTGTAATATAAGTTTACCTATTTACTAATATCAATAATATTAAATAATAATTTATCGAACCTGATGCTATATTAATTCAATATTAATTAAGAAAAAGCATTTTACAAGTTATAGCTATTTTGAATTATGAGGGGAGTGGATTGAATTTAGCGATCTTAAAAAAATGCCTTTATAGTAAGTAAGATATATAAACTATATACAATAGACAGTGAAAACTTTCTTAGAATTGACAAAAAAAAGAAATATATATATATATATCCTTCTTAAATATCGAAGGGAAATACAATCGTATATAATTTATAATGAAAACATTTATAATTAAAAAGGTTTTTTTTTCTAACGAGAAAATTGGCTAAGTGCTTAATCAGTTTTCCGACTGTATTTATTGTTTGTGAATTTAACTACCTACCGAACATTAAGAAATTGTATTTGGTTGACTTTATATTTTCTTAGTTGTCGTTTTTTTCTGCATACAAAAACTTTGAGCTTACTAATTTGGAAAGTACAAAGTCTGAGAAGTTTTTTGTCTTTTTCTGCAATAACTAATTTTAGAAATGTGTTAATATTGGATAAGTTGGAAAGATAAAAATTAAATAGACTAGAGTTTTAGCGAATTAGCTTTTGAACTTGTGCAATTCTTGGGGTGAGATTTTCTGCCATATTTTAGCTATCCAAAAGATTAAATTTAAAATATAACAATTGCTAACGCGGATATCTCATAAATAAATTGTATGTTTCCAAATACTGATAAACGGTTCCCTAATAAGTTCATATTATCAATTTCAAATGTTAAATACGTTTTGGAAGATCTGATAAACTTTAATGGCCGACATTACATTTTGGAAAGTTAAAAGTTTATAGTGGAAGTCCGTTATTATCCATCGACTAAAATTGTACACGTTTTTCTAATGGATAATTTAAATTTAACCAGATTATTTAATTTTAAAAAAAACAACAATTTTACGTTTTTTATGAGATGTCATAGTCGAGTCGAGTCTACTGATAAAAATTAAATTGATCGTTTTTATCGGCTGCATGCGAACGGCAAAATTATTGCAGCAGTTTCATATTATATATTATAATCTTAAGTAAAATATGAATGATGCAAGTAACTCATTCCCCAAAAATATAATATTCGAACGGTTCTTCCAGGCCAGAATATTATTTTAAATTTTTTACTTTGTCATGGTGTAATAATAATTGTAGGTATGTCACACCATAATTTATTGAAATATAAGACATTTAACGATTTGACAGACATCAAACTATCGTCGTTTTTTTATTAACAATGCGAATCGTATATCACATAATAATACATACAGCATTATATATACTTATGTATTTACGTGTACGATACCGATTCGATTTTTACCTGGTTACAACATTTTGTATATATGAAAAAATAGCAAAAAAACAACCGTTATAATGAGCTGCTAAGGTCGGCGAACAGGTAACCGTCACGTTTTGTCTCGTTATACTGCGTACATACTATATAGACTTGACTCGTTGTATTGCTGTATAATACCAATATATATATATATATATATATATATATATATATATATATATATATATATATATATGACAAATAATATGTTCAACCGCCGTCGACCAATTATTATATTATTGTGCTTACGACGAAATCACGCGGGAAACAACAATGCCACGGCGGCGTAGGCGTCCATGGTGGTTTTTTTCAACTCGTATCACC
Source organism: Pentalonia nigronervosa (assembly GCA_014851325.1). NCBI lineage: Eukaryota > Metazoa > Arthropoda > Insecta > Hemiptera > Aphididae > Pentalonia > Pentalonia nigronervosa. The sequence goes on from JACXSJ010000256.1 coordinate 607,871, forward strand.
TCCCCACAACTCCTCATCCGCCTAATGCACCGTAAGTATACATGTCAAGCACGGAAATAGAGGACTGCACCAGTCGTGATCGGTGTGTCATATGATGAATGCATTCCGGCGGGGAGTTCGTGACCTGCGACACATTTATGTGTGTGCGATGTGGGCGTGTTTTTTTTATTTATTGTTTTACGATCAAAACTAACAACTCGGAAGTAAATATAAGTCTTTGTTTTAAAACGCATATGAAATGTAATTTTGGAAAATATAATATGAATTAATTATTTTCTCTCATATGTATGCATGTGGTTAACAGACGCATGGTTGCAATGAAATGCGTTGCAAATAATTCAGTGTTGGAATGCATTTTTTGTAAAGCAAATGTTTGTTAAAAAAAAACAACAACAAAATAACGTTATTATAATTTATAATCATATTATCTGGGACACAAGTGCAATGCGAACAATGTGTCATTGTATAATAGAGGTGCATCGGGATATTTATGACAGAAATGCATAACATTCGATGACGGAGGACAAGTTTTTGTTTTGAATAGAAATTTGAAAAATTGGTCGAAAGATTAATTTGCATACTCTGGTCCTAGTGAGTAAGACACGACGAATGACTGTGAAACAATAATAATAATTCGTGTTATTGTCACACGGCCAAAAAAACGTTCTGATGCTTGAGAAACCTCCTTATATATAGTATATACGAGTATATACACCATAACAATAAGAACATCCGATTTTAAACTTACGATCCTCATTAAATTTAATTTATGTCCTACAAAATCTTTTGGATTTCATTTGCACGGTTCAATGAACTCGTCTAATTGTTTGTTTTTATGCCTATCGAAAACCAATAGTTTTGACATATTTTTCTAAAATGATTATTCAACATTTTATTGTATTACGCAGTTATGCTAAGTCATAACACATTATAAAAGCTATTCGTAATTCGTACGCCACTTTTGTAACATTTATTTCTTAATGGTAGTATTATACTGATTTTGTATCTATACATTAGGTTTAAATTCAGAAATTTAGAAATCTTGAGGAGACAGCTGATGACCTGCAACTGCCCTTGATTTTTTGCAATGTTAGAATGTACAAATTCTCCAAAAATAATTAACAAGTAACATTTATTTTTAAGTATATTATTTGTTTTTGACATCTTTAAGGTACGTATGTGTATAAGAATCGAAATCGATTGATGTCGATAGGTATTACTTGTGAATTTGTTATGTGAACGCAATACGCAGAACGCGTTCGTTATTGGAACAATTTCCTTAAAGAGAGACGAATGACGAACTCTGAGTAACATTTAGGTATAAATCGAATCAATTGCTATTAGTGTTTTTTTACTGGAATGATAAAAAAAGAGCATGCCAGAGAAATTGACCTTCATATTATACAGCTGTAGTTTTGCAGTTTTGTAAGTATTTAAAGAAAATAATAATACTAACACACCGTTCATACGTCATTACGAAGCGTTGTGCACGCTCCACGCTGTACAATAAAACACTAATAGTTTTAAGTTTACGAATTGTTATGAATAATGTACCTACTGTATTTTAATTTCGAACATTTTTCCATGCACTTTAAAAATAAAGAACTCGACACGGGCAGGATTTTGCCTGTTATTTAATATAATAAATTATTATTATACGCGTGCAATACAATATTTTATAATATGCTGAGATACGTGCGAGGAGTGTTGTTATTATAAAATATTCCTATGCGTGGTTAAGTTTACTAGATATGGTAAACAGTGCGAAAACACTTTTGTGGAATTTGATAATTAATGGCACATTGTTTTTCGAAATGCGCTATATTTTTTTTCTTTCACACCGAACACTCAAAAATGTAGTACACTGCAGTGTATAATAAAAATAATAACGGTGAGGGGGAGGGGGGCAGAAACTATAAAATTACGACTAAACCGGATGGAAATATATAGCGCCCTACATAATATTATTGTTATTGTTATTGTTATTATTATTATCATCATCGTCGTCGTCGTATATATATATATATATGGAGACAGCAGACACTCGTCACATATATATTATCGACAGCAGCTGATGATGGTTTCGACGACGAGTTTTCTCGACGTCGTTTCGGGGGAGAACGTTTTACGACGGTCGGCCACACAATATACCATGTACATGTGCACTATAATAATATGGCGCAGCAGGCAGCAGCGGCAGCAGCCATCATAATGTAGCTTCTCTATATAAAATATATAATAGAACTCGATCGTAAATTTGACGAGCAAAATGCCATCGTCAAAGGAGGGTTGTGCTACTGCAGCAGTGTTCGTATATACGCACAGCGTACATAGTATTTTAATATTCCAAATACGGATTTACCAGAAGAATTTACAATATTATATTATCTCGGTTGTATGGGTATCCATTCGAAGGTCATTATTCGTGAATACGTTCACACATGCCTAAATTATTATCATATTTCAAAATAATCTTTCAAGATTGCCGTTTTTTACTGTTTAGTAATTATAAATATCGGTTTTCGACATAATGCACATCGCACACACTTATCACATACCAAACATCGATTTTACGATTTCTCGAGAATGTAATGACTGAATATACAATTTTACGTAGTTATGTATGGCCCATGGGTAGTTAAAACGTACAAGTGTTATATATTTTTTTACTAACTCTACTTCAGTTTATTTTTTACACGACTAAACCATAACGCATCATTTATTTGAAAATTAATTTCCTAATAGACGAGGTTAATATTCAAAAGAGCTGTTTTATACCGTTTTGACACCTTTTGCTATCTACTTAAGTGTCTACGAACGTCGAACAGTATTTTAATATTAGAAGTATAATGTGAATTATTATTATTAAAATGTAACATACGACTTGAGGCAGTCGAGAATTATTATTGTTGTTCCAAAACGTATAAAATGATTAATAAACGGATCTTTGTTGAAAATTTACTCAAACAATTGTATGAGACCATTGACTGTTGATGTACTACGCTGCCTTTCACAATTAACAAGTATTCAATATACAATTGTTTCAATAAAACATTTGATAATACTATTATCATGTTAAATAATATCCAGTTTTATTACAATGTTCTACAACTAGATTAAAATAATCGCCTAGCTTTTGTTAAAAACAAAACAAAAACTTAGGTTAGAGGAGATTTATTTTAATCCTCAACTATTCCCTTCCCCGTCTCGGAACCAATTGCATAAAAGAGTATAGACGCTAAGAAAATGATTCTTTTGCGTAATTTACATGGCTTCGATAATAATTTAAAAATCCATCTGCACCAGTGGATTTATCTACACAATTTTATAAACTCAGCATTGTCGGTTTACTTTTTGTAAAAGTAATACAAATAATCTGAGAACAGTATAGGCAGGTAGAAGAAAATAAAGATCTTTGTATCCGATTTTAATTATATCTCGTCCTAATGATTATCTCTTGTAACAAGAAACCAGTTTTTTTTGTGTTCGTTACGGAGATTCCTTGTTGTAATTCAGTCGAAAAGACTTTGTATTATAAAAAACCATATGTGCAATTTGTAATCAGTGATGAATTGAAAAATATAAATTTGTTACACCGCCTACGCTATTATATTATGCGAGTTCAGAAGAATTGTTTACCGTCTATCGTTCAATAATATTATAGTTGGAAATAGGAGGAAAATTATAACGAATAGCAGATATTTTACGTATAATATTGTTCTTATTTATATATGAAGTAATCAATAAATTGACCGTGATAACTACTAAATTTTTTCTAATTAATATTTTTTTATTATGATTTTATACATTTATTAAATAATATGCATAATTTAAATTAAAAATTATTATATAAATAATTGTATTAATAATTTACGTATATAAAATAACTTAAGTACTTATTTATTTGTGTCCTTTAAAAACCTGTTTGCCAATTGATTGTTATATTTTAAAAGTTAATTATGAACTACCATAGAGTATTATTTTTAATTAAATTTTTTATTTAAAATAATTTTAAGTTTAAGTATAAAAAAAAAACAGATTTTATAAATTAATAAACCTAACTTAATAGGTGGGTGGGTAAGTTTTAGGACAAACACGGTGAGACTTTGTACGACTATATACTATATAGTTTATAGAATATATATATATAACACTTAACAATACTATTTAGTCATTAATTTTTATGTGATTTAGTTTTTTTTTCAATTTTGATACTTTAATGCGTATTGACATTTGACACTATCTGTGATCATATATTACAATGTCTTTTTTTAAATTTTGCTAAATAATCATTTATTAATTATCAATGTTTTTATCCACAAATATTTATATTATAACAAAAATAATATTTAATTTATCTGATATTGATAGTTGAATAATTTGGAACTGCATGGACCGTTTATTATTGATGCAGTTACACGAATGTATGAATGTTTATTTAAAAATTACGAAATATTGCACACTGTTCATTGATAAAATGTATCGTTCAGCAAAAAGGACTGCCATCCAAAATTGAATCAATCATTTATGGATAGAAAACAAAGCATAATATATTAGAGTTTTATCGCGATTGAGAATGCATTTTTAATGCATGTTAGCTTTATATTGATCGCTGATCGGGCACATCGTTGATGTCGTCGTCATCAAAGTAAATGCCTTTTTTAATACAAGCGGTCCAATGTAGTGTTGACATTAATAAAACTGTAAAATTAGGTCTATACTACGCTTTTCACGGCTGCAGGCGGCTGGCGGCCAAAATAAATTGATAACCATCCAATGACGCGCGTAGAAAGTTTTCCGTTGTTTGCACAGTATGACGTGTAATGTACGTAAATAATATTATACGAGTATTTTAGTAATAATTTATTATCAGAATCGTAAAAATATTTTTTTTTTTTTATTTTCAAGATTGTCATTTGGACTGCAAATGCCACGCAAACCCGCATCGCATAATATCGACGTACATAATAAATATTAATATTATTCAAATGTAATTTTCGGTATGAGTGCACCAGTTTTGGTTACGAGCTTTAAATTAATTTTCAACCCCATCTTCCTCCCGAACAGGGGTCTCGAGTAACAAAAATATATGCATTAATATGCATTAATCTATCAAACGATACCACTGCTAATAGGTCTATATCAGCTACTATACAGCCTGGTTCACACTACACCGTGTCGCGCCGTGTTCGTATATTTAATACTAAGTCAATACAATTTTGGTAATACGTTACCTTCAATACGAACATATTCGACTCAACATACGACACGGTGTAGTGAGAACCCGGCTTACGAGTGCATTAATTTATCGCATATTGCGTGGTTTACGCCAGACATTTCGTTATTAACCTATTTATTATATTATTAAATATACCTACCTAATAAAGGACTCCATGTATGTTATACCGTCGACGGTTAACGCGATTGTCGTCGTGCCACCTGTTTAGACATCATTTTATAAAAAAACACACACACACTGAAATATAATAATGCGTCGAAACGAATAATATCATAAAATGTTAGTGAAAATGTACCAGTGATCGATAGCCCTGCAACCTGACATTTCTGGTTGAGCTGTGGCCCAGGTGACCCTCACAGTACCCGTATATTCATTTTCATTTCTCGTTGTCACGTTGAAGTGTGCGGTGTAATTTTTCGCCGCAATGCGCTGCGGAGTTATTATTGCCTTTTATTTTAAATTTCAAAGTTCTCAACAAATCGAATTATACTCTATCGGAAAATCCAATTTATCAACAGCCTTTCGCATGTTTTACATATATCCACGAGGATTACATAGGTTTCACAATATGTTATTTTACATACAATGACAAACAAACGATAAGTTTATATTATAAGCGAATGTATAACATGTAAATGGGTTCGAAATGGTTTATTTTGAAATATTACCAGAGTTATCGGAACACATTTGACGACTAAAAAGTTTTAAAACATGTTATTGCAATATTGAATTAGAAAGATGCAAATCATTATAATTTTTTTTTCAGTTCATAACCTCATGAGGATTACTGATATGGTAATATGACATGTCATTCTTCATAAATGTTTACTCATTGTAATATTATAATTGTATAATGTCTCTATGAATCTATATTTATACAATATATAACTATATTGTATCTATATATATATATATCTATATTTATATCTAAATACCTGAATATATGTCACACAGAATAATTAGAAAACATAGGTATCGCTAAAGTACATGTAAGCAAAAAAAAAACTAATAAATATATTTATAATTTGATAATTGAAAGTATATAACAATTTAATAAACTTAGTATATTTTTATAAAAAAAATAAAATAATGCAATATCTTTTGATTAATATGTTTAGTAATATTCAATAATAAGGTTATAAAACAAATCAAAAGTATACATTAAACATATAGATGCTGGCATAAGTATTATATAATCAGCCGAAACTTGAGTGTAGTTTTTGAAAAAATAATAATACTAAAATTTGAGTTTGATCTTCATTTTTATTATTTTTTCCAAATTCTAATAAATCTGTGAAAACATTGATTACACGTAAAATGCTTAACATTTTTCGTCTTTTGCTGTTTTGTGTTACCGATAAATTCACAACTTTATAAAAGCTTCAAGACTAACCTAAATTTAATTTTTGATCAGTTGGGTTCGAATGAATTGAATTGAATTTATTATATCACAAAAAGAGCTTATTATAGTTATTACTTTATTAGTATATAACATAAACAAGAAAAAAATACATCGTCGTTAAACTAAACTTTTATAATAAAATCATTTTCGAATCTATAAAACAAATAAAAACAATACTATTGTTCTAAATTAACATATATATATATCACTTTAACTAATACGAATTAATTCGAGTGCAATGTATTTTCGTTTTGTCGCATTAGTGATTATTACCATATTATTTGAAGGTGAATTGTAATAATTAAATGATATTTTAGTGTATTTTATATATTTGTATGCTATTCAATTAGAAATAATAATTCAGCATATTAAAACATAATTAGGACAATTTTTTGAAGAGCAAAACAATTATCTATTGTTAATTGTTCGGATAGTCGCATCTCGACGGCGGCACTAATATAATATGTTTCATAATTAGAGTTTAAACGTTAATAGCCGTATATTTACGCTTACTATTTGCGTCTGAATAATATTATGTCTTTAACAAATAATATTCTTATGGTGTGCAAATGTCTGTTTGCTCGTGATTAGCTATCGCCACAGCCAGGTCGGTGTTGACATTTTCTAAGTGATTTTTCGACGTTTTACGAAAAGAAAAAAAAATTATAATATTAATAATATTCGCATTTTACAAGGCTGATAAAATCCTTGTCCTACTTGCGCGAGGAGATCGCGCAACGAACGCGACATTGTGCGCCCGTAATATTACATTATATTTTGTCCACGCATTATTATTATTATTGCACGCATATATACCAACATATTATTATTATGCCTATACCTAATATTATCAATGCAGTGAATTGAAAAGCGCGATATTGAAAATATTGTACAATTCGTCGTGCGCGTGTTTTCACACTTTGACGGTGGTTTTTCTCCAATGCCACAAATCCTCGTGATCCTTTTGCACACGATGTATCAAATTCTCGTGTATCCCTCGTCTTATAATTATTATTCGACTCAAATTTGAATAGGTTTCGACAGTTTAGTACTTTTATTTTAGACGTTTTGTTGTGTAGACGCTAATCGTTGTATGATTTATATAGGTAGGAATAGTCTTATTCGATTTATTTTTATATGTCTATGCTTTTAAGTTTCAGTATGCTATTAGACATTAGTTTTTCTATGTCGCATATTTTTTTAACATAGGTGTTTCTCCTTCTTCTTTTAAGGTTTATAACGGTCCATTTAGGCGATCGCCGCCTCCGACACGCTGTTCCACCTCTCATCGACAAGCTTACCTCTTATTGACGTATAACGTATAATATATTATATGAATATGATATATCAAAATATATGATGTACATTTTTTTTTCAGTTACGTTTATGAATATAGCAGTATCCTAATGAATTAGTACAGCTTGGTCAGGTTAGGTTTTAAAACATATACAAATATCTGAAAGCTTCATTGTGCTTATATTATGTCCAGGCGTTCAGTGTAAAAAATAGATTCGAAGCACATTGACTTGTCGTCAAACTAGTTGACAAATTATCCAAATACTACCTCATATCGAAAAAGATGGTCGTCTTAATTTTATTATATAACTTGATTTTAATTATTTCATTTAAAATGAAATAATATTATTGCTTCATTTAATAATGAGTTTATTATATGCAATTGTTTTTTTAGGAAATGCACTTTTTCATATTGATTCAAGTTACACATAAAATTATTGTTTTTCTTTAATAAATGTATCTAGGACTATATTATAATATGGTGTATAGCTCATACAAATATTTAAGCCAAGCTATGTTATGAGTTATATTTTCACACACCTATGTTCAATAGTATTATATTATATCAATTGTACTTCGAATCAGTTACTGTTTGTCTGACGATAATATTGTGTATTATTTGTTTTATTATAGTGTATTGACTTATTATTATTATTTTTTTTTTTTTTTTAATAACATTTTGGTGTGAATTTAAGACATAATACTCGACAACCGTCGAAGTTGTTCACATTTCAAGAACAAAAACGATCGAAGCGAAAAAATAAACACACAAAACTAAATACACTCACAACACGCAAAAACAGCGATGACGCATTTTTTCTTCTTATACGCGACGACGACAAAACGTGTTTGGCGCCGCTGCCGTCGCTGGTTAAAGAAAAAGAATCTCGAAAAAAAAATCGTAGCACGCCAAACCTCAAACACGAGTTCGCTTGCATTGTGCAAGCTGCTCTTCGTCGCTATTGAAATCTTAGTAACATAGTGTAATATTTTTATAATAAAACCTTTGCAGTATAAAAACGGTTGGAGATATTTGTAGTATTATTGGCATTTATCATCTGTTTAGTAGAAACCGTTGTCGCGAATATATATATATATATATGCAAAGAGTAATTTTTTTTTATACTAATTAATTTTAATAGTATTTTAATTATACGACGTTTGTGTACCAATGCTGCGTAACAATACTATATGACATTATTATATAATACCAATATAGATTATTTAAAAAAAAAATAATAACCATCCAGTGTAATTAATTATTATTAATTTAATTGAGATTGTTTTGTGAAATCATATTTTTTTCAAACAAATAAATGATCCAAATGGGTTGCTGTTTTTTAATACGATTTTACCCGATTGTTCTTAACGACTAAACGTGAACACATAATTTTTAAATAAAAAAAAAAAAAAAAAATAGTGCCGTGTAACATGGTACACCCGCTGCTTACTACTGCATCCGAATTGCATCGAATATTGTCAATATTATTTATCGTCCTATCCCATAATAATAATAACAGCAATAATATTAATACACACGGTCGTCCGAACCACTAATAATTTAGATAGGTAGTATGGCAGCTGTTATTATTTCGTATAATATTCAATTATTATATCACAACGAGTACGGGGTTGCGATGTGCACGTGGTATGCACTTAAATTTCTCGACGGTATAGCCCAACGTAATAAAAATTGTGTGAGTAAATAAGTGGTTCGATATAGTTTTGTTGTTTCGTTTTATTCGATATTCGCGTTGCACGTACAATCATTGCTTATGCAATGTGGTGATTGCACGCAAATTTATTGTTAGTTTTCGCGATAAATTAAAAATAATTTGATGTAATATGATAATGTCATAATATACAACAAGTAGGTATATTTTATATAAACGAAAAAAGTACATTTGCGTTTCTGTACAGTATACATATATTATAAATACGTATGTGTATTATATTTACAAGTTATTCGCGAAATGGATTAGTATTTCGATGTAACCAATGACGTTGCGCACGATGTGGGGTTGATTTATAAGGGTTTGAGACTCCCCGTCGCTGTATTTTTTTTCCACGCGATCGTCTGCATACCTATATAATAATAATATGTTATATCATTTATATCAACGAAATCTTTTTTTCACAATATACTCGTATATACATGTATATAGATACCCAACAAATCCATTCCCTTCACACAAGGCTCTATATGCATATATTATTATATAAATATATAGAGCTGCATCGAGGTGTATGCCATCGGACGCACACGGTTCGGGACTATCGAATTTGTGTTTTTACCACGGATCTGTTCGCTATTTATAATAATAATAATATACATGATGCAATAGTTGTTTATGCGGCGCTGCGTTTCACGTATACACCCGTTTATAAGTAACACGCGATAAAATAATATGTAATAATATAATACTAATGCAATAAGACCAGCCACCAGAAGTACCTCTACGTTGTTTTTGATATATTCTTCTTTCCACGCGGGCATTTTGATTGTCGTAACGCCTCTGCGGCATATTATGTTGCGTGCACGTCACAACCGCGTTGTGCTTTTGGAAATAAAACGTTCCTTCGACTGTCAAACTGCACACCTCAAGTCTTGATGCCTGCTTACAAACCGAGGTTTGTCGGTGTTCGTTACAGTCTTATAGACAGACGTGTTCGCGGGATTTCGTCGTTGTCACAGTCCGTCGTAAGAAGCGACTCTCCTTGCTTTTAACGGCGCTCGTTGACCGACACACGCATCTTTGCTCTTCGTCGCGACGCCTCCCAACGATTCCACTTGGAAATATTACATTTTCCTCCACACCGATGCCGATTATTTTCTTTTCATTTGTCACATAGATCGTTAATAATATATCACGTGTTCGACATATACGCCCGAACACGAGGTCAGTGACCCCGCGAACAACAACAGATAGAAAAAATTAATACAAACAACAATAATAATATATATCTAGAACAGCAGATGTCAACAGCAAAAATATGGTACGCATCCGGGACACTTGTCATAATAACGTGCGTGTATCGAACGAGAACGGGCGGTGCTGAAAACAGTTTTTTCGTCTTTTTATGTTGTTTTGATTCGAATTATTTAGCACAGTACAATAATATATATAACACATATATATATATATATATATATATATATATATATATAGCATTATAGTCGCATTATGCGTACGATGGTGCATGCGAATTAATCAAATCATCGAGTATCTACGATGTAATTTCGCCAATGTTTTAATTTTCCAATAATTCAATTACTCATTTTTTTATATTAGACTTATACGTTTTGCAATTTTGTTAGGATCTATAATAAAAACCATACGAACGATGCGGGTGCGCAAAACCCGTAAGTACATGCTAATATAATATTATTGTTGTACGCAAACATACGCACACACGTGCAATTTGAAGAAAGAAAATCGAAATCACATTGGACTGCACTCGTTCATTAATTCAAACGACCTCAAATTGCCCACTATTCTCTATTTTAATAATATTTTGTACCGCTGTGACGGAATAAAAACAGTATATATTATATTATGGTTGCTTTATTTATGGTGCTTAAATTTCAAAAAGATTAGCCATCATGTGCGAAACGCGAATATTTACTTTGCATTTCATTTACACGCACACTCGGATTACGATTTATAGTACATTTTTTGTAAATAACATTATTATAAGAGCTTTAAGCATGGGCGGATAGGCCTACCGGGAAGCCAGGCACTTCTCGGCAGGCCCCCTCCGTATTTGGACGATGGGGCCCTTTGTCACTTTTTGTCGTTTGACGCAATGATTCATTAATATTATAAAATTACAACAGAAATTAGAAATATAAAATAATGTAGTATAATAGTCCAAAAAGTTTAAACTATAATCTTATATCTGTGATATTTTACAAAAAAGATTTCTTATCAGGCTACATCCGGTCAAGTAGTGTGTTACATGCTGTTTTTAAGTGTTGGTAAAATACAATTTATACACAAATACATATCGTGGCTTCCATTTTACGTATAAATGTATGCTTACTTTATCCATAACCTACTCAAGTAGAATGCGAACGTGCGTTTTCTAAATTAAAATTTATCAAAATTATTTAAGAAATACTATAGGTCAAAATATATCAGAAAGTCTGTTGTTAATGAATGTCGAGAAAGATATTCTCAACAAAATTGATTCTGAGTAAATCATTAATAGTTTAGGAACTAGGAGCTCAGTATTTGATAAAATGTCATTATTTTAAAATAAATTAATGATTTTTGAAAATTTGTTTTGTTATTTCGTATAATAATGGCCCTGTGAGAGAAGCGTGTGACTTTTTTTTACATAAGGGGCCCTTTTTAAAATTTCTCGGTAGGCCAAAAATGGCTTATCCGCCCACGGGACTTTAAGTGTATTGCATGTTTATATATTATGACGGTGAATATTTTGGGCAAATAATTGTTGATGTGTGGTATAGATTATTATCTCTAAAGCGCCGTTTAAGTATGACTAATCTAAAACTTACGACCAAATAATATTATGGAGAGGGACGTTGACATTAGATTTATATTTCTTTATATTAATATTTGATTATTGTTAGTATAATATGTATAATGTATTTAAGAATAATATCAAGGAATGGAAACACGGCATCCGTATTCCAAGGTGTCTTCCAAATGTCCAGTTGTGTTTTATCAATTTAACAACGATTGATGAAATTATGTGATTTTGTAATCGTTGTTTCATAAATTTATATTTTTTCTGTTATTTCCATGTTCTACTATAGTTCTATATTTTTTTCAGATTGCTCAAACAAGTAACTCAACATCGATTCACTTTAACTCACAACTTCAAATCGGTGGTGTCGATTGGTTAATTAATGACTTTTACCCGTGATAGATTTACCTTTTTCTCTGGTAAAAAAAGGTTTGGCGGAAAAGACGATGTCCCACTGTTATATAGGCTGTTACTACCCCTTGTACATTGCATTCACCTGTTAGTCGTATACCTTTACAGATAATTCCTTGTAATTAATAACGCGCGTGCAAGCGAAAGAGTGTAACATTTGTAGTATAATATTATATCGTATATCACCGTGATAATTATCGCCCGCGGTCGAGTAAATAATCATAGTACGCTGTCGTATTGTATAATATTATTATTGTATTATCATCCACATATATTATAATATACACCGTGACCGCTGTGGTACGTGTGTATAGATCATATTTTCATTTCACTACTTTGACAGAGAGCGTACCCCACGATGGAAAATATTCGTGTTGGAATCTTTTTTTTTTCGCCCCGTCCGGTGTGTGATTTACGCATTCCGTCCGTACGTATATCGTTCATCGTACTCCATGTCGAATTGTTTGATTTATGTTCATCCGGAGCTGTATTAATGGATTTTTTTCCATGAACCGTTTTCACCGTCGTCGTTTATATGTAGGTGCCGTTATTGGTTGTTGAAAATGATTTCACGATTAACTCTTCAACGAAAAGACTTAATCGATTTTGTTAAAATTGTGTATTAAAAGCGACCCGTACTCAATGTTGGACGCACGAGAGATTTACAACGAAAAATAAATAACAATTAATTATACACGGCTCGTTATGTGCAGTGAACTAACTTTTGGAAATAATATTCTATACCATCGTACGATAATTTCTACGGAAGATAGAATAATAATATTATACGTACGTACGTTAGTTTTTACCAAAACCTTTCAATTAAAAACTAATAAATGCACATCTCGTTTCTGTACTTTCGAACCCGTATGTAGTGGTACCCATGACATTTTTTTCAGTGGTAGTAAAATATAATTTTATGTGTTCGCCAACTAATATCTAGGTTTACTTTTTTTTTTCATACTTTATTTTGTTACGTCAATATTTAAATGTTTTAACATTTAATAAAATATAGCTTATTAGAATTAAATTGATTACGAAAATGCAAAAGAAATTAAATTGTATTTAAGTCTAATTATATCATAAAACAAATTTAAATCTGCTTTAGTTCAATTACATACTATAATCAAATTAATTAGTTTCACTTTGCGTACATGGCTACAATATCGATAGATAACTATTCACTTAATCTAATGAAATATTCATAATAAGTATAAAATACACTGGCTACGACCAACACAATTAAAATATAAGAGGCTATATTTGTTCGCCGTCGGGTATCTATGTTTTAAATATTCGTTTTCCGTCAATATAATTACAAATTATGTCAATTTTAAATGTCATTCTCGTGAAAAATAATGCGATTTAAAAATACACCGATTCGTCAGCTGCTGTACAATAAATGTCAAACATTTAACGTCAAATTACCGCGTATATAATAATATTATGTTATACAACAAAGCGTTGAAATTATTACGCCATGGCGCGCACCTAAGCATCGAAGATTCGATGCTTTTTCAATTTTGTTAATGATTACTATACAGCGGCATGGTATTTTTTCCGTTTATTATCTAAAACGACCAAAAAAAAAAAAAAACCTGCAGTAACCGTGTACTAAAATTCGCCAAATCGTAAGCCATACGGGCCGATTGTCGAAAACTCCTTCGCCGCCCGACAACAGTGTGCGAAATACCGACCCACCGACCGGTTCACACGCGTATTATGACCATTGGTGGTTTACAGGTAAACGCGCGTGAATTGCGTTTGTCGTAAACAAAAACAATGATTAAAAAAACTATATCGTTTGTGTACGATTACAAAAAAAGAAAAAAAAAAGAGCGCTAATAACAGTTGTATTATATTATTATAATATTGTGTTGTTAACGTTTTAACTTGTAATACTATCACTACACATACCTAATAATAACAGCAATATATTATTATCACGATGATCACATAACGACACGGTAAATAATTATGAATTGCTTTTACACATCGCATTATCCCATTATTACCTGCTGGGCCTACAGGGTTTGCAAACGTGTGAGCGATTCCGTTTTCCGCGGACGGGTATAACGCGTATCGGTGTGCGCGTAACGACGAACACGCCGCCGAGGTGTTCAATCGGTTTTTTTTTTTTTTAATTACGCGCCGCCTCAAAACACACGGGCACCGCGCATTACCAATGATTCCGGCAGGTTGTACAGGTACACAACGTGTGGTCAAAATGTTATCGTCTCCGGTTCCAGGACGCAAAGGAAATGACTATACCCAGGCATTATTACGTTTTAACGGTTCACGCGGGTGACCGAAATCGATATATATATACCTATACAGCGTTATACTGTATTCGATAATGTGGGTACAACGGTATGGTAATATATTGTTAGATTATCATTGTAATAATTGTGCGTGACAATATCATACGATTGCGTTGTACGAGTGTCTCTGCATAATAAAACGGCGGAAGACGTCCGCCCGTTCGCTATCAATCAGTTTGGGGAGGATACGACGTGTTAATAATACAATTATTCAAACGGCAGATAAATCATACGTGCGTGTTGTTATATTATTATATACTGCAAAACGAACTTATAGACGTCGGTTATTAAATTATTTTCTAATAGCCACGCGTATTGATTTATTGCCGAGTCGTCGTGCACTCTACATACCGTCTCATATTATATTTTTATAAAGTTATATTCATACTCGGAGGTGTGTTTGCATTGGCGCGTGTACGACTCGATTCATCTATACTATCTATACTGTTTACCCACGCGTGTATGATATACGCAATAATGTAATAAACTGATATCAAATCTATTTCTATATATATATATATATATATATAAAATACTAAGGACACAAATCGCCACGTCTTCACATTTAAATACGTGTACCTATACGTTTTCCGTGGTAAATAAAACTTACTATAACTACGTAAATGACTTAATTTCCGTTATTTTCAAAAACATATTTTCGTAAAGAATCCTTTATTTTTAAAATTCGGTGATGGGTGGTTTTCAAATTCAACATTAAATCTCCGTCACCAGCTCATAGTTCTAGACGTCGTGGTCAACATGTACAATCACATGGTACCATTTACCTACTACTTACCTATATTTGTTATGCATTTTTTTTTAAACGTAATTTAATTATACCACGTAACGTTTCTTTTATAGGTTTATTACCTATACATTTATATGTTATTATTCCGTTATAGACGTTTTGACGGATAACGTTTGTTCAAAAATATTCAATACCATTATTGATCACTGGAGTATTTTATTTATAATATTATAAGTGGAGACAACTTTATAATCATATATATATATACACATTATGCATCATATAAGAGTGTATCGTGTGATGCGGACTATACGTGTTATAAATTATAATATATTTTTGTCTATTCAATAATAAAAATCAAATTAAATACGTTCGGAAATAATTGATATGACACGGTTAATAAATCAGACTCCTCCGTGAAATGTACCCGTACTATATATAATATAATTTATTTACGTCCATTACTTTTTATTACACGTACCTACTTTTAAATTTAAAAAAAAAATATTATTAAAGTAATAATATTTTGTGAAAATTAGTTTTTCTCGTAATGTTCAGTGTTGCGTCGTGCAGCGTAATAGGTACAATATAATTTAAACATAAAAGGAAACGAAGCGGTGTTTGTAAGTACCTCGTACCTATAACACGGATAAAATACCTATTAATAGTTATTATTAATTAACAGCCGTGGCGTGAAAAACGTTTAAAAACGATAATATTCGCACTAGCCGTGTAATAATATCAAATATTAATATTATTTCTATTATAAACTATAATGTTACGTGGCGTCGTGTTGCAAAACACCTTTGACGTATCAATCACTTCAACCACATATGATAATACCATTACCTATTATTATTATATTATATCTACAACGCGCGCGTCTAACTCGAACTCCAAGCGTCAGTAATATAATAATATTATTATTCTCCGTTTGAACGAAACCGCACTTATCCTTTCCAATAATTGCCGACATTTAATTTTGTTTATTTTTTTGTTTCGATTCAATGTGAGGCTGTGCGCTTGTACGCTTATCACATATCCCATAGGACATAATATAACTTGTTCCTTGCACACATATACGAACGGTATTGACTATCGACCATTACCTTTAACGCATCAAACCAAACTGTACGTAGTCAGTTGTGACACCAGTCATATTGTTATTGACTATTCTTTTTTTCTCACCAACATGCCAATCACTTTTGAACTATCGCTCTGCACTTAGCTCAACCTTTTTCAATACTTTTTCTAAACACTATAAGCTTTACTACCACGAATAAAATAAATTCTTTTTCCATCAATTCGACTGTTGTAATTTGATTTATAAAATAATATTCGTGTTGACTATCTTATTTATTTTTAGTAAAATGTCTACAAATATTGATGGATCTTATGCCGAAATATCAATAAAATTAAAAAAAAATAACATTACACAATGAGATTTTAATACAGTCTGCAGCTCGAGCTAATTACAATTGAGTAAAATATATATCATGTATGATCCTGGACCAATATTTTAGCAAACTAGGGTCTAATCGTATTCCTGGACTGCTATTGCATATAACGTCTAAAAGATACAGTGAAAAAAAATGGAAAATCACGAGGTCGTTTGTCGTTTCGGTTTGATTTCAACCCACACACCGTGAATATGATGAGTGTAAACATTTCATCGTAGACGTTATTTTACCGGACGTGGTATAAACCGCACGGCACACGGTCGTCGTTACGTGTTCTTTCGAAATCGACATTTGCGTCTTACCACAAACAGCAGCTGCTTGCCATTTCGAGGTCACTGGAGTCCCTCTTACAGTTGGACACATGGTGTAAAAATAAATACCGTTAACTGTATATAGGGCCATCTGCAAACACACACAAAATATAAAACACATCATATTATTTAAAACCGAGTTCACAGTTCGCATTAATTACGTGCTTACTGTGCTTGTGATACTATTGCTGTTATTATTATTAGCGTAACATAAATTAAGGTCAATTTTTCGATTATTTTCTAGTATAGCATAAAGGTTCATGTCCGACATGCGTTTGAGCAGCAGTCATAAAGTTTAAATAGATTTGTTGATCGGTCGAATTTGACGACGATGTATTTAAACATTTATCGACAGTAATAATTAATAATAAATATATAGGAGGCACTCACACGATAATAGTGTAATCCTTGTTTGGCAACGAGTCTTTGATTTTCGAGTTATTAAACACACCGGGCGTCCTTGATTGTGCAGTGCATGTGTGTGTGTGTTATTTTATAATTATTTTTCCGTTCAAAAGAGTAGTCTTGCATCAAATCCAATGAAATTTGCCAAATGAGGCGAAAACTAGTGGTGGGAATTACAAAAAAAAAAAAAAAAAAACAGGACTATAAGCGCGCGCGAAAAAACGCATCCGCTGTTGATTTGATTTTTAATTACACGTACGGACGACGACGGTGTATGCGACTGTTGTGACCTCCACCGTGCGGGTTTTTGGAGAATGATAATAATTTTAGGCGAAACTAGTGTGAAAATATTATTTTGTTATACACGAATAATAATATATTATTAGCCTAAAACACAGCGTAAAATTCTAAAAAAGTTTTTCCGTGGACGCCGTATCTATACGGAATTATATATACCACATTGTTATAACTATTTTAACACATATTATTATTTATTTTTACCATATATTTAATTCCGACGGACCGTAGGTAATTAAAATAATAGTAATAAGAATAATATGATCATTTACAATACAATAGTATATTTGTACAGTTTATGTTACCATTGTATAAAATACAATTTGTTACTCAACTAATTTAGTCCAAAATTCTTAGCCTGGGAAAATATCCATTTACAAATTAAAATTAATTATTGATTAATGACCTCAATGTATTTCAATGCAATTGTTTTTGTTACGTATGCTACCAAGCGGAATATTATTGTAAACCGTACGATGACTACTTGTAGTATTACATTTTGTTTTTTATTTTTTAAATATTTATTATTTGTCTTTATTATTGTACATACTAATATATAATGCTTACAGAGAAGAATTAATTTTAAATAAATATCATGGGCTGACATATTAGAAGAGGAAGTTTAGCTTCTTTAATATATACCATTATACCGTTTTTATAGATTGGACATTGAATATATGCAATGATTGTACTTTAAAAGGTTTAATTTTTTTTTAGTATGTCCCTGTAATTTTTAAGAAGGTAATACTTTTAAAAACCCACAGAAAAATTAATCTAACCTTCGTAATTCAAAAAAATACATATAGGTATAATACTGTTTAAATAATTTATATTTTTACCCGATATAATTAATTTTAAATTTTATTGACGTGATCTAAATAGTATCTGATATATAGATTTGATAGATTTTAGGTTTTTAATCAAAATAAATTAAAAACTTAAATTTAAAACCTAAAAATGTATACAATGTAAATGTTATTAATGTATGCACCTTAGAACCTATAATTTATAATTAAAATCATTAAAAATTTTAATAAACATTTCTGTTTTTAAATACTATAAATTGTGTAGTGTGTTATTTTATTTAATGTAATCGTAATGGGTATTGATTTTTTTTTTATGATAATTAAAAATTAGTTTAAATAATGTCAATTACACATCTGTAAAATAATATTTTAAATTATAAAAATAAAATAGTGGCTTGGTGTGGCGCGGTCGTATGCTCAACTGCGGAAACGCTCTGAGTGTACGTACCGGCCGGTGTTGCTAGCTCCCGGATGGGTGATCACCCGGGTTTTTAGCAACAAATCCTTGCCACACATACAAAAACGTGTTCCAACCAACTGTTCCTCCACACATAGTACCAGGCTAATGACCTCAGTAGTTGAAGCCTTAATTCTAATAAAAAAAAAAAAAATAAAATATTTTACGAATTTTAAGTCTTATACACAACGTTTAATTTCATTAATATAAATTCAGTAAACACTTCCTACTTGAATTAGTTTTACATTAATATCTTTCATCTCCAATATTGAGTTCATTTTTAATGATATCAAGATAATAAGTTTTTTTTTGACAGTTTATTTTTTAGTGTAAATTTAAATTTGTAACATCAATCTAGTTCACACAAATATATATATTTGTTATTTCCAATGATAGAACAATGAATTCTAGTCGATTTTTTTTTAAATGTTGATTGTTGATCATTTAATCTTTGATTTTGGTTAATCGCTTCACTATCATTGTTCCACTCAAAAATTAATTAAATAAATATATTTTAATTAAAACACAAGACTACATATTATTATGTTATTATGTTCTAGCTTATTACATGTCACCAGTCATCGGTTCATGGTTCAACTAGATCATACATGTCATGGTGAAAGTGGATTGAACGCACGATGCGTAAAAACTAAAAATGGCCTGATTCCGTTTGATTATAATATCACCGTAATTGCATTTAAGTACAAATATAAAAACATAGAAAAAAAATGTATTTGAGTATGGTAAATTTATCTTCTACACAGCAATGTACCTATACTGCCTATACGGGACGCCGTCTTATATAATATTATATTACTAAATGCTGGACAGCAAAGCATGATATTCATATGAAACGCTTTTAGCGATGACGTTGTCATACGAGTGTATGTAAATTCCACCGGTACGTTTTTAATACCCGAAAAAAAGTGTAAACTCCACCGATTTCATTTTCTAATTTTTTTATAATTTTTTTTTTATTTTATCATAATTTACGTACATTTATTTATATACATATGCAATATATAAATACTATTTTATATTTTTACACTATTTAAAAAAAAAAAAATGTAATTAACAATAATGATCAGTAGTTGGTTCATATAAAAAAAAAAAAAAAAAAAAATTGAACAAATTTAACAATATAATATTGGTAATAGCATTGGTTATAGCAATATGTATAGTTATTATTTTTCATATTATATTTCATAAATTTATCATAAATGTATACATATCGATATATACGTATATCTTTATTACAGTAAAAATATGTAATGATCGTTAGTTAAAATAAAATAAAAATCAAATTAATAAAAAAAGTTATTTTTTGAAGTTAAGATTTATAATGATTTGATGTAGCTTTGACGAATTGAATCATAGTAATATTTTTTTTTTTTTTAATATGAACGAAATAATGGTATTTACCATCGGCGGAGTTTACATTTTTTTCAGTTAAAAAAAAAATATACCTGTAGAATTTATGTTATAAATCAACTTTAAAATCGACTACCTAAAATTGGTGGAGTTTACAATCGCTCTGTCATACGAATTTTATAGTTGTGATTGATATTATGATGATTCGAAATTAGTATGTCATGGAATTATATTTTTTTCACGTATGCGTGGCGTTTGTGATGTATATTTTTAGCTTAGACGTTATTATATTCGAAACGAATTTTTTGTTGTATACATATTATAGCTTTCGTAATAAAACCATAAATAACAAATAACAAATCAACTGTACATCACGTATTGTATATTAGCATATAACAAGTGGACCGTTGTCAAAGTTCTACTTATAAATTTGATGTCACGCCATATTTTGTGATCTATTGATCGTTCCATTTACGTTTTTAGACTTTATAGTTCAGTGGCACCGATGCCTATCTTAAGATATTGTGGCCACAATACCCTATATTATGTGAATGTAGGAAAAAAAAGCCATCGAAAAATAATCCACGGAAAAACATTTTTAACTGCAGTAGCAGACACAATATGTTTTTATTGATTTATTTTTAAATTATTTTGTTTTATTATTTGTATATTATTATCTGACATTTGTTTTTGTATTTTAATTTTACTGCAGTAGCACCATACATGCCGTTTTTATTGATTTATTCTATTTGATTTTTATTACCATTACCTATATTTTTGTGTACTATAATTTAACATTTGTTTTTAACATTTTAATTTTACTGCAGTAGTACCATACGCTATACATATATATCGTTTAATATTTTTGTGTATCATTTATTATTTAACATTACTAATTACTACACTTTATTAATGAAAAATGTTTTAATATTGTACAATATTATAAGATATCTTTAAATATGATGTTATCATAATTTATAATAAATAACAACATAATCTTTGTATTAACAATTTTATATAAGTATACAGTGTGATCAAATGTGTTAAAAATTAAAAATTAAATATTTGAATACTTTATTATTATGATCAACTGTGTTTAAAATTAAAAATAATAATTTAGTATTTTAATTCAATTTGTTTATATATTTATTTATTTTAATTTGACTTTTTTTTTACTGTGGCTTTTTTTTTTTTGACTACCATATTATGTATAGGTTGTTGAGTACAGTGAGACTTAAAAATGTAATCCTGGAAGTAAAAAGTCCATAATATCTTGCTACCCGATTAATTTGTTAAAAAATAATTATTAATAAATGTGCAATTTGTTTTAATTACTAAAATATATGCCGTTAGTATTGTTTTAATAAAATAGATACCATCAAGCTATTTTGTATTCTTAAATTTAAAATTCATATTATGAATCGGTTAATTAAAAAAATGTTTTTCCTTGTTTGTTATTTTAAGTAAAAATATAATGCAATAAAATTAAAATTTCTTTATTAAGACATTTTTGGTGGTAGTATTGAGGTTAAATCCATTGAACATTTATTTGCAAAATTATCAATGTGTAGTAGCATATTGAACAAGGGTAATTAGGGTACTAAGTACCACCAAGCTCATTATAAGCTCACTCAAATTAGATGAGAGTCATGCAACCATTTGACACTTCACTTATTAATTGTATTCCTTTTTTTGTTGCTTATTTTATTATAATATTTAATCCTTGAATGTGCCCAATGGGTATATGTGGGTAATTTAAATATAATCGTTTTTTATCACATGAAAAGTATTTTCAGTGACACTGTCATAGTTAGATGTGTATAGGTATTGCAGTGTACTATATGTCTATATTAATGAACTTGTACAAAAAATAAATACTTCTCGCGTGGTTAAATCTGAATGAAGCCATCGCCCGAAATGCATTGTCCAACGCTCCGTCCGGGTTGTCAGACGCACTCGATCAGATCATTGTGCGTGCGTTAAACACGCCCTGGGACTTCCCGTCAGAATTGCTCTCACAACTCCTGCTGCGTCGAGCTTCACAATTTAATAATAATAATAATTCATAATATCGTATTTGATAATTTAAATGTTTCTATTGTTATACTGCAGGCCGGCGTATCACAGTCAAGGGATGTCCATTACATTCGATCTAGATTTTCTCGTCCTATCCGGATTAAATTCGTGCATTTATATTTCATATTAACACTCGCGGTGATATATATATATGCGTGTGTGTGTAGATATGGTTTGAAAATAGATGAAATGTCGAGTGAAAGATCGACGCGCATTATAAAAGTTTTGTATTTTCGCGCAAAAATAATAGCCTGTACATTTAAAAGATGATATTTATTATTATAAGATGACTTCCAATGGATTGACGCTGAAGAGTAAGATTTGTGTTCTCAGTGTTTTAATTTTAAAATGTTGTAGAGGTACACTCAATCGAAATAATATGTTACATGTAGCTGCACTACACACTCGTAAAACTAAAGAGTATTGACAAAATGTACATCAAAGCTCAATGATAAAGCAACGCAGATATAATTATTATCTGAAAATAATCCTGGCATGAGAGATCTGTACTCTCTCTCTCTCTAATGTCTCCCAAGTCCCCATAGTCTTCCAAGCTACTCAAAGTGTTTCAGGCTTCCTTAAAAACACTTTGACTGAAAAACAAATTCCCATTCGCTTTAAACTACTCGCGTAAACTATATATATCTATATATATTATTTATATATATATAAAAGAAAGTCGTGTTAGTTACTTCACTTATAACTCAAGAACGGCTGAACCGATTTAGCTGAAAATTGGCAGGGAGGTAGTTTAGAGCCAGGAGAAGGACATAGGATACTTTTTATCCCGTTTTTACGAAAGAAAATTTTGGAAAAACTCAATCCCGGGAGGTGCTCAAATAGGGATTTTGAGATTTA
>JACXSJ010000257.1:0-57786 GCA_014851325.1 Pentalonia nigronervosa
ACCACGAGACATTTGTTTGAAATTAATAATGATATGTAGACATGTACTATATTATGTAATAATTTATTAATTTGTAAAATTAAATGTAAATTTGAAAATTTTTTTTGGTTATTTGATAGTAAAAAAAGGCGTATACTAAATTAGGGGCGGCATATTTATAATTGCTCCCCCATACATTGTCCCTTAATACGGCCCTGATCTCAAATACATATATCGGTGTGACGTCAGGACACAGTAATATATATATAGTAGATTGTGTCAAAAGTAAACGGTTCCCCCTTACCTTCGAGGTAATTACTAATTTATTAATAGTAACATCATTTATGTACCGCCAGGTACATAGTATACCTATGATTCGTAAGGAATTTATTTTCTTATATTATTTAATCGCTTCTAGAGAAAGACCTTTAAAATTAATGTTAAGAATAATAAATGAATAAATAAAGAATAATTTTATTTTGAAAACCGATTTTTTTTCTTGCATATTTATTATTTTAAAGGGTATATTTCTACAAAATAAGAGTATAAATGCACATGTTATAGTACATATTTCTAAAGTTTTTAGAGTATATAAATCCAGGCCCTAATAATGAAATATAAAACGTTATGGCTATGTAATAACTTCAACTTTTAAGCTAATTAAGCACCTACCTAATTATATGAACATTTTTTTTTAAAAAAATACGTAAGAAATAATAATAATATGAGTCTTGCGTTAAAAATAAAACTATCCTATGCTCTGTTAGAGACATGTAGTAGGGTACCCTTTATTAATCTATTACTTTATTCAAATTGAATTGAATAAGAAATTTTTTACAAACGCATAGTCGAATTCATTTGACTTTTGTTGGACACGTTTCTGTACTTATCCGGTATGGTCTAGTGGCTAGGATACCTGGCTTTCACCCAGGAGGCTCGGGTTCGATTCCCGGTACCGGAAATAAATTTTTGCACTTTTTTTTTTACTCTACCGCAGTCCCTTCCTATACAAAATGAAATAAAAAATACAATTATTATAATATTTTATTAGTTAAAAATAATATTAATAAACATATTACATATTTACATAAATATGTACAATAATGGTATTTTATTTTAATTTCACACAAATAGTAAATATAATTGTATTGTGCCCACAGTGAAATATAAGAAGTTTTGAAGTGGTGCAATATATCGTATATATATAATGTTTATTATAAATAATATTTTATTGTACGACTGACTTTATACGCATTGTATATGTAATAATAATATGAGTCATATCGAAGAAGTAGTCTCTATAAAAATATTTTTTTAAATTACAACAAAATGACTAAAATCGTTAATTTTGTTGAAATATATTGAAATGTTTATGCAAAAAATTGTACCCATGTATTTTTAATATGATTAAATTGCTATATGCATAATTTACTTAGTTACTTATTTGGGATATTTTATTAATAGGACGCTATACTCGTATGTGCTGTCTCCGTTTTACAAATGTAAAACTATTGTTAATAACTACTGTTATTTTTTTTTTACTGTTTTTTTTAAATACTGTTTTGCATGGTATAGAACCACTCAAGCTGTAGTCCTAACTAAGAAACAAAATTTTCACCACACAAAAAGGAAAACTTTGACTGTGCAATATCGTTTTTATTTTTTCGATAACGGTCGGCACGTAACCAAGGAGTCCTAAAGAGGCTCGCCCCCTTAAGAGAAGTCATTGGCCTCAGATTGGCCCCCTCAATTTAGTCACTTTAATTTTTAAATATTTTAAATACTATAGCGTTTAGTTGTCCCGAGTCCCGGATGTATCCTATTATATTATGTACTCTGTACAATTAACAAATGTTTAACACAAATTAAATTACCAGATTTTATTTCATGAATATTCGTCACCTGAGTACCTGACCATTTGAGAACACAAGTCTAAAAATATTAATTAATAACTGAAAAACACCAAAATAATAAGTCTATTTTTTGATAAACACAATTATAGACAACACTACAACAGTGTAGGTATATTATTACCAGTGATAGTGGTCAGTAACCTGTAAATAAAATAAACATACCATTACATACCTAACAAATAACAATATAATCTATAGAATTTGAATATTCATTATTCACACAATCACACAGCAATTTAAAAATAATAATAATAATGAAGATAATAAGTCATTTTAATCATCCAAAAAACTTGAAAATTGAAAAAGTTAAGCATGATAATAATACATATTTCAGATAAATTTTATCTACCCATAAGTCTTATTTACCTATATTTTGTACTTACTGATTATAAAAGTAACTTCTTTGTTAGTTCCTAATTTCCTATATTAATATATTACAAAAATTAAAAAATATAAAACTAATTAACCAATATAGACAATATATTAAAAAAAATAACAAATAAATTAGAAAATAATATTGAGTTTAGAAAATAATAATTTAAGTAGGTATCAATTGAATGTTTCAAGTTTCTATGATTAATATTCTTTGAATTGCAAAACTAAAATCATTAATGTTTTTTCTAAACTAAAATCATTTATGTTAAATAGTTATCTAACTATTTTTTTTTTTTTTGAATTTAAGTATCTATTCAATATTAAATGTATTTTACTAGAATTATAGAATTCTATAATACAGCAGTCTACAAGATTAAATATACAAAATTTAATTTTAAATAAAAATTCTAAAAAACTTGATGTTATAAAACATGTAGGTATACTGTATATAGCATTTATAAGACATAATACTAAAAATTGCAATAATATTATGTAAAATCAATGATATAATTATACTAATGTTACAAAAAAAAAATAACACAGTGATGTTTTTATCTTCTCTGAATATTATTAACTAGAATAATTTGTCGCCTTAAATTAATTAAATTTCAGATTGTAATGGTAGTGGTTATAGGATAAGGTTACTTGTATATGTCACCGGCAATATGGATAATTCGAGTATTTTGCAAAATGCCTAGGCATTACGCATATTGCCAACCCATTTTAGGTAATGTAAATAAAACATGATTTTAAATATTATTATACATATAACCTAGGTTATATGAATTACCAAGATTATTTAACTAAATTCGTCATTTTAAAGCCTCTAAAGACAAAAAGGGCAGAAAAAATCGCTTTAAACCTGATAGATATCTATACAATGTTTGGTGCACCCGCTATACTTCATTCAGATAATGGTCGTGAGTTTGTAAATTCTATAATAACAAATTTAAATGAAATGTGAGGAGACATCAAAATCGTGCATGGCAATCCTCGTCACAGCCAAACCTAAGGCTCAATTAAACGGGCAAATAAGGATGCTGAAGAAATATTGGCCTATTAAATGGCTGATAATAAATCAAAAGACTGGCCAATGGCATTCAAATTTGTGCAATTTAAAAAAAATCGTGCTTTGAACTTAGGTAGACTATTAACTAAAAACATTTTTTTAATAATTTTAACTTTAATTAATTAATTAATTTTTTAATTTAAATATGTTTTTAATACCAAGGTATCGGAAGATCACCGTATAATGCGATGTTTAGTTCTACAGCGAGAACAAGACTAGTTTCAGCAGGGATCCCTTACGAAATAATAGAAAAACTTAAGTCAGAAGAGGATATTGAAGCACAATTTAATAACAGCAACTATTCAGATCACGTTAATGTCGTTAGTGCAGTAAAAAATGGAAATCTTGTGAATGAAGTAAAATCCGAAACTGCAAATTAATTTATAAACACTAAAAATATAGGTTATTAATAAATATTTTTTATATGTACTTAATTTAGACAACGAAAAATGTTCAAAGCTCAAAGTCGGTACAATTGTTTGTGTCCCAATACCAGATGTTGATAGAGCTCGAGGTTCTCCGCGTAATTTACTTGCTGTTATTATTTTGTATGAAGATAACATATATAAATTATGTAAGTCAATTTTAATTTAATAATATTTATTTAATTTTAAATAAAATGAGTACCCGAATGTTTGAACCAGGTACAGAATATGGCATGCTGAAACATAAATATACTAGAGCACAAATTTCTCCACGCAAAGAAAAATTTCTAGAACTAGATGAAGCTATGAAAAAAAATAAAAATAGAGAAATAACATTACGCGAAACCGCTGGACAAGGAATAATTGGTTATCAAGGCTTCAATCGATACAAATGCAAAATTGGTTGTAGTACTAAAAAATGTGTTTGCAATGCAGCTGAAATGTGCAGTTCAAAATGTCAATTTTCGTCTTTCACCGTAACATATACAGTATAAGTGTATTAATATGTATTATCAAAGCTGTTCATAGGGGAAAGGGACGTGACCATTTTGCTCGGGCCCCATTTAAGAACAATTTTAAGGGTTCCCTAAAAAATTCGATATAAAATAATTTATAAATCAATTTTATTTTGTTTAAGTAGCTTGTAATAGTTTTCAGTTATTTTAAACTATAATAATTGTAATTTATTATTGTCGTAATGCCGGAATGCGAAGATTAATGATAAAAAATTCGGCAAGTGGGTACCGCTCTGCTGTACAGTAGATATCGAGTGATAGATACAGTAAATATCGATACATTGATGGATGTGTTCAATTTGTATTTAATAATGTATATCATTGTATACGAAAAAGGATTCTGAGCGAAGACGCTCTATCAGTCTACATAACTAAGTGTACCTATTTTAAAATATTGCTATTAAAATAATTCATTTTATTACTATTAATAATACAGTAGGTTGAATTCATTTTTGCAGAAAACATTGTATTTGAAAAAAGAATGAAGTGTTTGAAATATAATAATATACTTTAAAAGTTTCAAGAATCCTCAAAAAATATTTTTAAAATACAATGAAATAAATAACAACATCGTTATTCTTTATTTAAATA
The DNA here is from genome assembly GCA_014851325.1 of Pentalonia nigronervosa. Taxonomy (NCBI): domain Eukaryota; kingdom Metazoa; phylum Arthropoda; class Insecta; order Hemiptera; family Aphididae; genus Pentalonia; species Pentalonia nigronervosa. Next base: position 4,868 of record JACXSJ010000257.1, read on the forward strand.
TCTAATTTCGTCCAAATTTGAACTTAAAATATTTATAAAAAAATATTTTTTTGATTTTTTGATTACACTATAAACTACGAAAAACTTTGTTTTAAATTTTTAATCCTAAGCTATAAAAACCAAAACATTTTATGAATTTTTAATCACAGAACAATTTGCAAATATTCGATGATGAATTTTGGTCAACATTTTAAATTTAAATGCTTATAAAAAAAAATTGTGCCTATGTATTTTTATTAATTTTGATCTAATATTTTAACAACTTATTAGGAATCTTGTATTACATTTTCAAGTTTTTTGACAGACTGAAAATTTTTTTAATGGCAATAATAAAAAAAAACTCGAAAAATTATTATGTTTATAATTAGCTCAAAAAAAAGTCAAAATATTTTGAAAATTTTATAGTGTATAGAAAATATTTATATAAATATTTGGTGAAAATTTCATAATCTACTGTGATTACTTTTGATGTTACATCAAAATACAAAATTAATTTTTTTAAAAATTTGTATTGCGAAAAATTCCCGTTTTTCCTTAAATTTTTTTTTGTTTTTCTCAGCATGTTTAAAATCTATTGGGAATTTTTCATTTTTGACCCCCTAAGTACTAAGTAGATTCACTTTCCTATCAGAAAAATTGTTGATGAAGAAAATCGGAGCACTTTTACTGCCTTTAAACGCGGTAAAGACACAAAAAAGAAAAAAACACATCGTAAAATCAATACATTCCTTGCTCTACTCAGAATCTAAAATATCTAAAAATTTCTTTGTAGAAATTTGCTTTTTTAAGTTTATCTATTGATGCGATATAGCAGAGTCGGTGCACGGTGATTATAGTTATTATTTATTAATATTATTATTGTAACACTGTAGACTATAAGTAACCTTAATACCGATATCACGAGTTTTATGACATTGGTTAGTACATTTTGCTAACATTTTGTAAATTTTTATGACTATTTTTTTTATCATATTATGTTATGATAATTTAGGCTCCCAAAATTAATTTTCCCTTGGTACCGAAAAACTTTAAGACGACCTTGTGTATTATATTGCTATAATTATATTTCATCACTTCCAAGAACAATATAAAATGTTTACTGTTATCGAATATTCTAACTTTATGTATTGTTTTGAACCAAAAAATATTTTTTATTTAATTAAAAAAAAATTATTTTCTTATAATTTTTTCACTTGTCTTTGTAATATAAGACAATACATTATGTGAAATTTATTTAAAGATGCTTAAATAGTAAATGCTTATATAGTACCTATAACAGGGATGGCAAATAAGTGGCACGCGTGCCAAAGTTGACACGTATAAGATTTTCGATGGCACTCGAAAAAATTTCATTTGCCCATATATATTTATAGATTTTTAAGTAACATAAATAAAGCCTTACAATCAACATCATATCAATCATACATAAAAAAGCTTTCAACCAATATGAAGCAAAAGGTTTCTAACAAACAATAATAATAATTTAATAATTTTTTTACATTATTTCCATTTTTACATAATTTTCTTCATTATAATCATTAATTTTTCATTTTTATTTTTCTGTGTTAATAAAAATAATTATAGCACGGTCGAAAATTTTTTTTTTTAAATTGTATTATAAATTGACATGTTGAAAAAATCATATTTGCCATCCATGACCTATAATATGGTTTAACAATAAATTAGCTTAATATCATATTCATAATAGCACTTTATAAATGGGTCTATATATCTCATACCATAACAAAAAAGAATTAAAGAACGTAATAACTAACATTAGTTACACTACATATTTAATGTTAAATTAATACAATACATTTTAAATAATTATTTATAAGCTTATGACATTATAATAATATTTTCTTAATTATTATAATAAAATAAAAAAATCTTATTAAAAAAATATTATAAAAAGAAACTAAGTTTTGAACACTAACTTGCAAGGTCTATTAATTTTAGATTCATCGACTTAATCAGTGGTTGGTCAAGGACAGGACTCCTATACACATTAACCAAATTGTGAGCTTGAATAGCTAAGAATCAATGATTATGTTTAGTGTCAATAAAATAAAAATCTAATCTGAAATAATGTAAACATTGGTTCTTTAATCTTTATAGCTACTGGATAATCTTTGAAATGCATCATTGCATCAAGGACGTCATAGAAAAGATGGTGATAATATACCAGGGTTTTTTCATGATTAGCAAGGTACCTATATAACCACAAAAGTATTTAGATACTCTATACCAATACTCAATACATTTAAATAAAATTAGTCACGAGTTTTTTAAAAATTGTATTTAATACACATTAGGAATGTATATTTTAAATAGTTATAATATAGACCAAAAAAATGAATAACTTAATAATAATAATATTCTACAACACAATAATATTATTATTCATATACATAATTCCCTATCTGGACACATTTTTTAGTTACCTTACTCCTACATAAAAACTTCCACAGAGTACATAATCGTCAAGTGCTACTTTTTGTAAAAGCAACTGTAAGCAGGTGAAAATAATAGTAAGATTATTTTTTCAAAATATCGGATTATAGTATCACCATACAAGATAATCGATACTTATTATACAGTACACATCGTTTATGAGACTCATATTGGGACCAGTACAAAGCGAGTCTTAATACCGATTGAATCTTATAGGCATAGGGAAAAGAACAAAAATTTTAATTATTAACTTTATTTTGCTACTCTCTTTTCCTATTACAGATTAAATATTATTAAATAATTATAAATATATAGTACATACATACATAATATTATTAATTAAATACATATACACATTAACTTCTATAGACTTTAAACTTATAAATTTGAAATGCGATAAAATTTGTTGTGCATACATATAATGTATGACGTGTTTAGAAACTAGTAATAAGTAATAACCAGCATAAAAGTTTATTTTTAACGATTTTTCTTACGAAATTTGAGTCTTATAACCGAATTTTTTCAATAAATTTGAAATTTATATACGTCCGGACAGTTCCAATCGATTTTGAGTAAAAAATAAGGGACCGAGCCTTATAATCTTATATGCGTGAGTCTTATAAGAGATGTCTACTGTAATTGCATCTGGATATATGATACAAATTTAAGATACTTGTATTATAAATTATAATTATTTGATCGAATGACTAGAATATGTTCAATAGATTGTTTTATGTGTGTACTCACTACTCGTTAATTAGTTATGATAACGAAAACAGCTGTGACCATCAGGACCAAAACTCGTATTTATGTGATAAGCTGCTGATTTACTTTGTTGTTATATTGTGATCGTTACGATTTTAAGAGTTTAAACAGTATAGTCCATAGATAAAATGTTATAACCACAATTTTTGTTGTGTTGTCATATAAAACATGTTAGTATGTGTGTAGTTAATCTAAACATTTCTTGAAAGAAGTAATTTTTTATTTGTATTTTTATTGTTGAATAGCGTTTGGTGTACAAAATATTTCTCAGTTGTTTTTAAATTTAAAAAAAAAAAGTCGTGTATGCCTGTACTATAAGTTTGTTGTGCAAGTTGTTTAAAGATAAACAACGGTGTCATAATTTTTAAATTCTATATCAAAAATTCACGTACTAAATTTTAATATGTGTTCTTTGAGAGATTTTCCTGAACTACGAGATTGCAGTCTCACAGATAAAAACGCATCCATGGCATTTGTCATTAAAAGAGTGAAACCTGAGGTTAGTATGTTAATTCATTTTTGTGTAGTTTTGGTCTTGACCATTTCTGATGACAATTGTTATTGAATTTTTTTACTTGAATTGTATTCTAATAATATCCTTGTTGAAAATCAAATTATTAAAATAAAAATAAAATCAGTTATTATTCATCCAGTGTAAGTTTGAAAAATTGACCAATTTGTATTTAATAGGCAATTGATTACCCAAATATTGTGGTGCAGTTGAAAGGAGATCAAAATTCTGAACCTTTATTTTTACCAACTTCACAACTAACAACATTACAACAAATTTTGAGTCAATTGTAAGTACATTATTAAAATATATTAAATAAGTAAAGCATAGTTTTTATTTTTTGTAAATGTATTTTATTAGCCACATGTAATAATCATATTAGCCACCTTGCTTGTTATGTTTGTATAGTGCCAATGAAAGCTTCTGGACTGCTTGTGATGAATTAGCAAAATATTTTAAAAGAAATCCAAGTAACTTATCAGTTCTTATGTATCCATTAAGAATAATTCTGAAATTTTCTCCTCGTACAAGTTTGAAGGTAACATAATGCATAAATGCTTCAAAATAAATATTTTCTTTTTTTATTAATAAAATTCCTGTTTTACATTTTTTTAAAAATTATGAGAAATATGAAATGTAATTTTTTAGGTATCCAAAACATTAATTTAAGGTTATTATTTTAGGGCTCTCAAAACTCTGTGTTGACAGATATAAGTAGAACAAAATTATGGTCATCAAGTGTGGTGCGTTGCATGTCATGGCATCCACATGTAACTAAGCTTGCTATTGTTTCTTCCCATGATATTATTTATGTATACAATCGAAAAGGTTCTGAAGCAAAAATAAAAAGGAAATCCCAAAGTGCTATTTTATCATTAGCTTGGAGGTATTTATAACATTTATTCGTTTATTTACTTTTTACCGTGTAATAGTTAACCATTCATATTTTAGACCATTGAGTATTGGTACTTTAGCAGTTGGATGTGAAAAAGGAATTTTCATCTGGACAGTTGAGTTTAGTAACTTACAAGTAAGACCAACTGTAAATAATGTTTGCAAATTTGTCAGAGATGATCATAGATATATTACTGGATTGTCGTGGAATAAAATGGTAACTTCTACAAAAATTCTATTATATACAATGATACAACCAATTGCAATTATTTATGTATATTTTGTATTGCCAAAAAAAATTTTTAAACCAATAATTGAAATGTCACTAGCATCTCAATTTTTATTTTCATCATTAAATCATTTTTATATTTATTTAAAAGTTTGTCACATAATTGTAGACATTGTCTATTATTATAATTCTTATAAAAAAGTAGTGACAAAACATACAATTTTATATTTTTACTTAGGGTGATCTTTTGATATCCAGTGCAGTAACATCTAAAACAATGTATATTTGGAATTATCCTTTAGAAGCCTGTGTGCCATTACGCAGAATTAGTTCTGACACGTTAAACTTTGTAAATTGGTCGCCTGATAATACTAAAGTTTTTTCCTGTTCGACTAATGAAACATTTAGGTAATATTAATTAATTTAAATTTTTAAATTTTTACTATTTATTTTTTTTTTTTATGTACAGAATTTGGTCCACTGATTACTGGACTTCAGATAAGTGGTCTTTGAATAACCGGTCTAGAGTGCAATGTGCATGTTGGTCACCTTGTAGTTTAGTTTTATTATTTGCGACAGATTCTTGCTCGATTATAAATGCTATTGACTTTCGAAAATCAGATGTATTCAATGGATCAAAGAATTACAAAAAAGTTGCATGGCCTATAATTGATATCAAAAGTGAATGTATAAATGATAAATTGTAAGTAGTAAATAAATAATTTGTTTAATGTCTTAAATAATATACAATAGAGACTGAATAGTTCGTTGAACATGGCACATAAATTGGTAATTTTTTCGGAATATAATTTATGAAATAACCTTAACGACAACAAAAATTTTGTAAGATTTTGTGAATTCAGAAAACTGGCATTGTATACAATTTTTACTGTCCATGATATTAAATATTATAAGACTAGAAATGTTCTATATTTTCTAGATTGTTATTTAATTTAAATATATTTTAAGAACTTATTCTAATATTATAATTACAATAGTTTGATTAGTTGTTATTTTAGATTATGATATGGTTATACATTTGTTTTTTGTCTTTGTATCTGACCTTTTAAAAATATTAAAAAAGCTCAAATTATCAACTTAAAAAGCCACCATTAAGTTTTTATTAATAAATTTAAATCTAGATAGTACTTTTTGTAGCAGTAAAAAATTCCAATACTTTTCAACATAATTGGGAGAAAACAGGTATATTTACACAAAACCATATTTCGATTAAATCAAATATTTTTCTTTTAAATTCAAAAATGAATAAATTAAGATTAGAGCTAGTGGTATTTTCAGTTAGAATTATTTATCATAAAAAAAATAGTTATTTTAAAGATTTTATTATTAGCACTTTTAACATAAGAGTTTTAAATTTTAAATTTTCACAAACAATTATGATGTTTGATTTTTCTCATCATATTTAATATAATAAGTTGTTGCTCACCTAAAATTTGAAGTATTTTCAACAATCATTGTTTGTTAAATATTGAAAAAACCATTTTTATTTGTGCACAACCATATAACTTGTCTATCTATTTATTGGTGTAAAAACAATATTTACATTAATTTTGCATTATATAATTAAAAATTTCAATTAAGTTCCTTTTACTAATAGCATAATAAGTTCTTTTTTTTCATAATTACTTTCTAACTAAAGACTTAAAATTCAGTAGTTTTTAAAAGAGTTTGTAAAATACAAAAAAATAAATTAAGAGAACTCAAAGATTTTTACTTAAAATCTTGTTTTAGGCGCAACTTTTAAAAAATAACCATAGATACATAATATTTTCACCAAATATTTAAACTAATAATTTCTATACATGATAAAAATTTCAAAATATTTTGACTTGTTTTAAACTATTTATAAACATGACATTTTTTTAGTTTTTTTTATAAATGTTAATATAATTTTTTTCACTGGGTATAAAAGGTTAAAAATATAATATGAGATTCCTCATAAGTTATTTTAATTGCAGTTCAAAAATATTAAAGATTTATATTCAAGAGTTTTTTTATAATCTTTTAATGTTTAATTTTTATAGCTAAAAATTAAAAATTTAAAATATAGTATTTTTTTAAATATCTTGTAGTTTTGTAATGTACCCAAAAAATTTATAAAATATATAAACACAGTTTTTTGTTGTAGATATTTTAAGTTTAAATTTGAACAAAACTAATAAGCATTTAAATAAAGAAAATGATTTTATTTTTTTTTTTTGTAATCTAAAATTATTATTCCTGAGTAATTTAATTATTTAAAGTATATAATTATCATTTTTACATTTAATGGCGTCTTCAAATGCAAGTTTTTCTGCAAAAATGAATTGATCTATTTTATCACTAATACTATAGTAAAATAAATTACTTTAATAGTATTAATATCATAAAATATATTTAGAAATATATACTAACATACCGTCATTTAAAATTGTTTTTGGTATATAATAACTTTATATCATTGAATTCAAATTTAACATATCTATTACAGTGATCCCTTTAGACACCTTATGTAACAGCAGAGTGGTACCTATTTGCACATCTTTTTTCATTTCTATTAAAAATAATATTTTTTCTATATATTTTTGTTTATTTAATTTTGTTAGATTAACTTATTCTGCTTTTAAATATAACTAATTTTTAATTAAGTTAAGTTATTTACTTAAAAATTAACTTAATGATTTAAAAATATTAGTTAATTTTCCCAGCAATGATTACATAAAAATGTTGTCTATATTCTAGATATAGAATGAGTAATTCATGCCTGTCCTCAATAGAAAAGAAACTAGTCTGTATTATATTTGAAAAATATATTTTTGGTATAGTGTTTAAACCACAAACAGACACAAATAATCCAGAACTAGAACATTTTTTATTCAACGCCCCCCCCCTTTTTTTTTTTGGATAAGTCCCTTCCCCTCATGACAAAAAATATTCTATGACCTTTTTTTAAAATTATAATTTTAAACATAGTATACCATAACATAACATATCAAATTACTAATAGAAAAATTATTTATGTTATTATAAATAAATTATAAAATATTCTTATAAATATAGATGGGTCCAATGTTTTTCTTATGCAATGATTTACCATTGAATTCAAGTTTAAATATTTTCATTACAGTGACCTATTCAATATCAAGGTGATTTTTGATTCTGGTACATTAGTTGACTGTTTTAATTCAATTAAATAATCCTAGATAGCTAGATGTTTTATAATTTATTTAACAACAATTATTTTAATGAATAGGTAATAATAAATTTTTCTATGAAGAATAAACTTATACTGTTTATTAAGAATTTTATATAATAGATAAATTTTATTAGTTCTTTGTTCAAAACATGTTTGTTACTTAATAATATGATTTAACTTTACTTATTATGCTTGTTTATTATTTAGAATTGGTGGAACACTTTCTGACATGTGCTGGGATCAAAATGCTCAACGTTTAGCTATAACATTTAAAAATAGTGGGTCTCTAGTAGTATTTCAAACTGCTATAAGTGACGCTATCGTTGATTGTATTCCATTGTAAGTATCTAATTTTGGTGTTATTAAATTTAGTTAATAAATCCAAAATTTTATTTTGTTGGTTCTAGTTGTATTATTCAAGGACGGCTTGATGAGGAACCGTCTGCAATTGCATTCCAACCAACTTATGAACAAGGGTCTTTGTTAACAATTGTATGTATGAACATAAAATAATAAATTTGAAGTCCATAATTATCTTTCTATTCATTAATTTTTTTAGGGTTGGTCTAACGGGAATATTGAATATGTACCATTTGAATATACTACAAAACTAAAACATGAACCTGAAATGTTAGGAACAAATTTGTTTGGTACAAACAATGATAAAAGTATGTCTGGCCGACCTAGTATGTCAGCTACTACTAATTCATTTATTGAATATTTATTGAACTGATATACAATTGGTGAATTTTTTTTTCTTAATGTTATATAATTTTTGTAATTTTAATCTCAAGTTTAATAGAGGGTTAACCGACACTATAATACAATTTCAATGTTGATATAATATTAAAATCTTACCATATTTTTATTGTATTATATATTGAAATTTATTTTAACAAAATTTATGTAACAATTTTACTGGATAAATTAATGTAAGAGTATTCATTTTTTTTAATAAAAATACATTTTTTTTATTTTATTCAAGACATTTTTAATACATTTGGAAATTACTGGATTTTTTTTTTAAAAATATTTCACTTTGCCCATTATTAAAACTATTTATGTCAGACTTCTAATTAAATTTACAAGTGTATGAATTAAGTTTTGTGATTTAAAAAAAAAATGTATAATATGTTTTAGATATACTATTAATAATAATATATAACTATTTTTAATCTAAGGAATATTAATTTTTTAAATTGCAATCCTTATTTATATCTTTATATTTATTAATATTGAATATTAAATCAACAGTTTCATATTTATAAGCATTCAACGTTTAAATATAAAGTAAGGATTCTACACAAAATTGTTGTTGTCGAAATTTATATAAATATTAAATACTATTAACTATTAGCTGGGGGATGGAGTGACTGAGTAGACTAAAGTATTGGTTCTAACAGGCACCATTGCCGGTTCGAATCTAGGCCATGAATGGCATCACTCTCTGTGCAGGCAACTGTCTAAGCGGTGAGACCACCATCCCCCAACTGGGCATGGCAGAAATCAACAGGTGCCCAATTGGAAATTCTGCCATATAGGTGTCCGAACTAGACCTTTGGGCCTACTCACGGACATAGCTCCATATACAAAAAAAGAATTTATTTTTTTTTAATTTTTAAGTTTAGGTTTAAAATATGGTTTCTTATAGAATTAAAATTATGGACAATAATGTAAATTACAAATAAAATATTTTAAATTAATATTTTATTTTTATTAATTTATTGATTGTATGTGCTTGCATAAGTTCCCTTTTTTAACCTTAAAAATCATAACATGGCTAAGGCTCTAATATAATTTTTTGACTCATAAAATCAATATAAAATACTTAATGCATATACTAAATAATAAATTAAATAATATATACATTATATTTCGTATTAAATACTCAATTATAAAATTTTAAAATTGATTGTGTTAGAATATAGTTAATATGACTTTAACTAGGTAAGGGAATTATTTTTTTCTGTAGTATGTTTAGTAATTAAAAAATAATATTAACTACAATATTTATGCAGTTATACAATTTTTTACAAAAACTGTTATAGCTATAAAAAAAAAATGATACAATTCTATAGTTCTTATAAAGTAGTTGATTTAATAAATAACTAATTCCTCAATTTTTTTTAAATAAATTTATAATTTTTATTTTTTTAAATAAATTAAATTACATTTTCTTAAGTTGGATGTAAATATTTAAATGTATGTCGATGTTGTGAGTTATAAGGAATTACACAGACATGTGCACCCACGGTAGTAGCATTAACTATACCGATTTATTATATTTTATACACATGACATTTTTTCAAGTGCAATATTTTTGGAAAAAATTAATTCAACCCTTATATTGTTCCTGCAAGCCATTTAGTTTTTAGTGGACTATGTTATGGACATCTCCACAACTTGGATTGTTTGTGAATAAATTAATATGTGGGTTTTTTGATTATCTGAGTTACCTCATCTGATCTTACCCCTATCTGATTATCTTTTGACTATTGAGTCTTTTATAACAAAAACAATTTTATTTTTTTAAATAAAAAGCCTAAGCACGGCATTTGTGTAGTTTTTTAAGTCAATATCATAGTATACAAAATTATTTACAGTTAGATTAGAACAAAAAGAGCTACAATTTTGGGATAGACTCAAAAATCACAAAACACATTAATAATGATATTATCTAGAAAGCAATCTAGATACATAAAATGGTTAACCATGTTTTAATCGATAAAAATTAAAAACCTGGACAATTTTACGAAAATACTTATTATTGTTTTTGAAAATTCAAACTATTTTATAGAAATGTATAGACATTTAAACTTAGTTTCTAATTCTATGTTTTTAATACTTAAATAATTGCTATAACTTTATATTTTTATATTTTTTAAACCTCCTGCAACATATTATAGTATCAATAACTCAGGTACAATATTTTTTAGGTTTTTAGTTATGATATTAAAATGTTATATTCAAACACAACACAATATGAGTATATAGCTTTATTATTTTTTTATATTAGAATAAATTAGTATAATTACATTATTTAATATAATTAACATTCACAATTTTAAAACTTTGCAAATCAACCGCTACATTACTCATTTCAGCGCAAACTAACTTTAACAAGTTTAACTTCAACACAGTATGGCCAGCAAGTTCATTAAGATTTAAGACTATTATTTATTTTAATTTAAAGAATTAAACATCAAACTGGGTTATCTGGTAGTATAATTGTTAAGAGATTTGAAATGAATAAGTTTTAATGAGATATTAAAGTTTTCAATGAAAGTTTGAACATGTTGTATTTTTATACATATTCAATATTTTAGCAGTCTACATTTTACAGTTTAGTATTTACAATACATAATAATATAACATTGGAATTTATAAATAATATTTCCAATTATTATTTATTTTTTTGATAAAAAAACAATAATTTGTACAAAACAAAATATATTTTAAATATATGGGATTTATTTTGGGAAAAAAATCAACTTAATATGGCAATAAAATAATTTAACTGATTATTAACTAAATATGAGAAAAAAATAACTCGTTAAGTAAGTAGTTATATAAAAAAAGGTAACTTAGTTAAATGTAACGCAACTTTAATTTTTTAATGCCCAGTCTTGGTATTACTATAGTATAGTATAGTGTACTATAGTTATATAAAATAAATACAAGTTAAATATTATCAGTTTATCACTTTCTAATAAATTAAATAATTATAGGCAAGAATACAAAATTAAATTATTTGTTTTAAATAATGAAACTAAAAACTTGTAATTTTTAAATTAAGTATAGCTTGATTAATAAATTAAACATAATACATAATTCAGTATAGTATAATATAATACATAATATAAAATTAAAAAAAAAAAAAACTTATAATAATTCCTTATAAACCATAATAAACTCTTTCAATAAGTTGGCAAGAAAAAAAAATAATAATGAGATTCAATACAATAAAAGTAGGATACTGGTTATTAATAAATTGAGATACATAATAAAACTATAAACTACATCACATATTCACACATTATTAATCATCAATCATTTAGTTACTAATATGGTTATCTGGTATAGACGTAGTTGAATGTTAAATAAGACAAAATATATTGGTAATGTATTTCTTGACATTGTTTTTAACATAGATAAAACAAATTATTTTTTACTGTAAAGAAATTAATCATCAATTATAACTTCAATTTAAAGCTCTGTCTTAATATTTGTCATGGAAGGTTCAGGTTCACATTCACAATCTATTCTGTTAGGACTGTTGGGAGTACTTATCACTGCATCCATATTGGGACGAACTTCTACTGAGTTCAAAAATTTGCTATAATTCTAGAAAGGAAAAAATACATTATCACCATAATTCACTCATAAAATATTTAATATTTATAACTACAGTTTATGCAAAATATAATTACAGTTTATAAAATTAGTGGAGAATTTATAAACTTTTTTTGGAAAGGATGTTATAATAATGAAATAATTTTATAAATGAGTATACATTGCTTACATTCAACTTTAATGTGTTTTTATACTAAAATTTCAATAATTAGGGCTTTAAACTGAAATTACTATTTATGGTTAGTGGTTTTAGTTCTTCTACTATTTTTTTCGGTTTAAAATACTGATTAATATTGATTTATATACTGGTTATTAGTTTTATGTTTATTTTAAACTGGTTAATTCGTTCTTTTTAAAATATATTTATTATTTTAATATATGTACTACCACCATAAGAATATTATAATTTATATATTTAATTCAAAAATTTAGGATTTTAGGATTTTTTTTTGACACTACAACATATATTTATATATATATGAAATCTATGTAGTAAATTGAAAATTTTCAAAACTATTACCTATGTTTAAAATACAACAAAATAATAGTGGTATAATAGTTTTTTGCAGCTTAATATTTGTAATTCATTAATTATACAATTTAATAAACTTAATTTTATTATATTTTAAAATAGGAACCTAATGTGTTTATGTTTTTTTATTGGCTTCATTTCATTTAATTATACTGTAACTTGTGATTACATAAATTATAAACTTCAAAGTCGTACAAATGCAAGATAATATGTAGTGTCATCATTATTTTTCAAGAATAACACAATACACAAGTAAAATTGGATACCAATGAAAGACTGTAGATAAAATAAATAATAATAATAACACTAAACATCCAATGGTAAACAATTTAAAAAATAGAAGTAGAAAACCTTTTTTCTTTGATACTGTAATAGCCCGTATTTTGACTTGCATAGTCTAGTCGAAAACTCCAATATTCTCATGTACTGATTTTATTAAAAGTTTTAAATATTTTTAAATAAAAATAAATTAATCAAATCAAGCAAATGCTTCAATTAAGTATTAAAATATTTTTTTCTTTATAATAATTTACAAAATAAACCAACTATAATTATATTATTGACTTGTTTAAAATTTAAGATCTTCAAACATTCTGAGTGTGTATGTGTGCGGAAGGGGCAAGAGAAAATCTCCCATCAACACCCCCTACCATAAATATCTCACTGGATAAAATAATTATATTATTTCTAATCACTAATTAGTAATATACTTATATCACAATAAAATGAAACAAAAAACAATCTAAATAACAAAATATATGTAGAATACTAGGAGAGTTGAGTTGATATTTGTTATAGAATTCTTGATTAATATTTCGGACTTCATACGTATTATGATACTATCACTATATAATTTGTTTGGTAAATTTGTTACCACGTATACAAAATAATTGAAAATATTCAACTACTTCATCATTGAATTTAATTAGTTCATATTTTCTTACCTAAACAATATTATTTAATTTGGTAATTAACTTTAAAATTCTGAACATGAACTATATATTCCATAGAAAACTTAATGATAGTTGAATAGTAATTTTAGAGTTTTAAAGCTTAAATTAAAATTGATATGGATAGGAATTCGAAAGTGTGCTCAAAATAAATGATTATTTTAAATGTATAAGACAATGACACATTCAAGTGTTGTTTTCTTTTTACAAATATATGACATCGCAAATAGAAATTCAACAAAAATAATGATATACTGTTAGTTTAAATATTAAAGTGAATTGACTTGTTATTTTACTTATAATAAAGAACATTATTTATGTTTGCACTTTTTTTTAAATACTTATTTTAGTTTTAAAATTGCAATATTTTACATAATCATAACTTGTTTAAAAAATAAAACATCGTAAAAATACTAATGTACATACACATATACTTTTCTCATCTTCAAGTTTAATAAGACAATTCACTTTAATATTTAAGATAACAATATATCATTATTTCTATTGAATGCAAATTTGCTAATATATATGACAAAAAAAACACATGCATGTGTGATGTCTGCTAAAAACTTACTTGAAATAATAGTAAGTAATATCCCAATATGTTATGAGGTGCTAAATTTTCTCTTGCATATTTTTGGCCATTTAATGATATTTTTCTTGCAGTCTTGTCATCGCTCATCATAATATCTATCAAACCTAACAAATCATCTAAATGTCTTTTTACTGGCACATAATGAACCCATGGTATCAGTTCATTATAAAAATGTTCATAATACTCAGATTCTTGTTTAAAAACCAAAGAATCACCCACTAATAGATATGGAAACCGATAAGCAGCTACAGTACCATCAATATTTAATAGGTATTTGTACTAAAAAAAAAAAAATTATGTAATTAGAATCATTTAATAGTTTAATACGATAAGTCATTGTAACCATACATCGAAGAATTTAAAAAAAGAAATGGGCTTCTTTCCTGGACCATATTTTTCTTTTAATTCTTTGTAAAAGAAAAAGTTTGTTATTGAAGCGTTGAGAATGTCTGGATTTATTTTACTAAGTTCCACTAGATTTAATCGATGTTTACTAGAGTCACGACCCATCCAAAAACCTTTTTCAATTTTTTGTGACCACGATTTTTCAATGTTGCCTTGAACTGATAGCATATCTAAGGTTACCCTTAAAAGACAATAACATATACATTTAAATATTAACAAAAATATTTTAAAAAAATTAAAAAAAACTAGGACAGTTACCTTCCCATATTTTCAAGCGCCGATTCTGTAATATCATAGGTAGGCATCACAATATCAACAGAATAATTTGATCCACACCAAGAAAATAAAGGAAATAGTTCTTTTGGTGATGACAAAGGCCAGTCTCCCAAGTTTACAAAAAACTCTAGATCTGGTAAAAATACCTATAAATAATTAATTTTACTAAACTTATAAGTCAATTAATTTAAATTGGAAAGGCAATTGTAAAATAGTAGATGTACAATGATGTTACAACAAAGTGTATTGAATTATAGTTTTGAAGGAATCTGCCACAAAGTAATACAAAATTATCTTGAATAACAAGACTGGGCTTTAATGAGTTGCATAATAAGTTACTTTTTTTTAGAAATAACTTCTAACTTAATGAATTAAATTATTTTTTATGTTATGCAATAACTTATGAGTTAATTAATGTTAAAGTCACATTAAGTTTATTTTTTTTTGCTCATATAAAATTCTATGATTTAAAATTAAATTTTGATATGTAAATTATAAAAAAAAAAATAATAATAATCAGAAATATCAAAGATTATTTAAAAATTACAATGTTATATATAATCTAAATAGGCATCTACTAAATTGTACTGTATAAGTGTCTTACACTATTTTTGGATTACCTATAATAGTGTTTAAAATAACATATATAAATACAAATTTATACAAAATATATGAAACAAGAAAATAAGGTATAAGTATATAATACTATACAGTGTTAACTAAATAATATATAAGTTATAAGTAATTAATATTAAATAATAATTTATGATAATATTGTAATTGTATATTCACAGAATATAATATATCTAATAAGACAATGGATTTTATAGAAAACAGTTATAGGGTTAACAGATAGCCATTATTGATAAAAGAAAGATATTACAAATTTACCTCATGTCTCATACACCTTTGTATACTTATTATTATATTTTTTCTTATATTAAAAAAATATCTGTATTAGGTACTATAATAACTATTAAAAAAATAACTGATTAATTTTATATCAAATTAACTTGTAACTTTTATAAGTTAAAAAAAAGAAAAATAACTTTTAACTTAAGACTTAATTTACATCTTTCTATATTAATTTAACAAGTGTAAAAAATAATTTAACTTGTCCAACTTTGTTAAATACAGTGTTACTTTTTTGAGTTACATTAAGGTAACTTAGGTTAAAAAATAATGCAAAAATAACTACTTTAATTATGTTATTAGGAACTAAGTTAAAATTTTAAAAGTTCTGTAAAAAAAAAAAATCCTTTTTAATTAAATTATATAAAACAAATAAGTGTGTTATGTGAAAACGATCTGAAATTGAGTATTTTTGTAATAATGTTTACTTAGACAGTTTAAAAATATTCAATGGTATAGGTACTAATAATCAGGGCTTGAGACTTAAAGCATTTGCTTATTTTTATGGATTGATTTAAAATATAACAGAGTGCAAGGATATGGAAATGTATGTCATATTACAACAATTTCAATTATTAAATTTGAAAGTGCTTTTTTTGCTTTTTTACATAATATTATATAAACTTTATGATGATGTAGGTCACTGACCTAACCCCAATTTTTTCTAATGATTTTTTCCTCAAAATTTGTTTTTGATTATCTTACCTACTTGTATTTATTTATTTATTTATTTATTTATTTGTCTTTGTTATCTTATCTACTTTGTAGTATAGTATGTTGCCATCTGAGATATTATTGCATGGTTAACAAAAATATTTCAATGCTCAAAATGAAACTGAATTAAATTTTTTTTTTATATCATTTTATTTAAATATTTTTTGTAATCTTCAATAATATATTCAGTTCAGTTAGAAAATATGTCTAGTACTTAAGTAAAAATAAAATTTAGAAACTCTTCCCATTTTTTTCATACTTTAGGTAATTATTATTATTATTATTTTTTTTTTTTGATTAAATATTTTTGCTTAATTTTAAGTTTTATAAATGCTTATTTTAATGATTTTAAATGCTAGAAATCCTGAGCCCTGTTAATGATAAAACTGATATTTGTTATAGAATGTCTTTTAAAATGATTGAGAATATTTGCATCAAAAAGGATCAAGTATAAAATACACTAATATAATAAAAAAAATAAATGTTAACATGTATAAATTCTATTTTGAATTTTGTAATTTAATGATATTTTTAGTTTTACATATTTAAAAATGTCAAAAGTAATATCATATAAAATAGTAACTTTTAAGTTAAAAAGTAATATAAAGATATTACTTTTTTATTTTTGGTAACAAAATAGTAATCTATTTTTCTATTTATAGTTGCCTTTTAATTTTGAAACTAGTAACGTAACTCACTCAGTTACTTTTTAAAAGTAACTTATCCAACAGTACTTGAATGTAATATTATTATTTTTATTCCTATTTTATGTGGTTAAAAAAATATATCATTGCATACATGCTAAATATTAATTAAATAATAAATATATTCTCAATAATCATTTGAAATCATAAGAAACATTTATTCAAATGATAAAAATTATTTTACCTTTCGATTTAATGACAGTAATAAATTATCCATGAACATCTTAAATCCTGTATATTCTCCATAGCATTTTCGGAATATCTGGAAATTAAAGATAAAATAAAGATAGTACTTTATACATTTATCTTAACAATAATAATTTTAATTTTATTAATTCTACATTCTGAAAAATACCTACTAAATTATTTTTGACAACGTAATGACAAACACTTGTACTGTGTGGGTGTTGACTATATAATTTAGCCATTTTACCAAATACAGTTTTAAAATTTACATTCTTAAATTGATTGAGATCATTATTAATTTGTTCGATATTAGTTCTGCATTTAGTATTTGACAGCCATGTATCAATTGATACTTTTGAGCAGTCGCATTCGTCTGGGTAAATTGGTCCTGTATTATAACACAATATTTTTAGAAATGTATACATTTTAATTTTTAAAACATTACAAAAACTCGAATATTACAGTATTTAATTTCATATAAAAGTATTATTTTTATTTACAAGAAAATATACAATCTGTAAAATTAAAAACAATAGTAAATTTGATAAATGTGTAACTTAATGATAGATCTTAGTGTAGACACCTTTATAAATGTGTTTTGATCTTTATAATAATTATTTTTAAAATATACTTATAATTTTTTAGTGTCTTAACTTTCAAAAAAATAAGTAGATGCGTCATTCACATTTTTTCATGGCATACAAAACCAATATTGAAAATCTAATGCAATACCTAAGCCTCTAGCACAATATTTATAATAAAATTTATTCAATTAAAACTATATAAATAAATAAAAAATTAACAATGAAAGTAATGCATTTCCATTTAAAACTTTATATTAAGATAAAATACAGAAGAATATCAAAGAACAATTAAGTTCAATTTAGTTAATTTCAGTTATCAGACATTTCAATTAATTAGTTTTCACTAGTATCGTATTGTTGTATTTTCACTAACTATTCGTTTAATTGTATTATCTATGATAATAATACATATCAAAATGAAAGCATTATTATTATAAGCAAGACTATTAAGGTCAACGAATGAAAGACAAAATGCAAAAGGGCACTAAAAAAATCAGTGGTAATCTATATTATTTAACCACTGTCTTAGAATATGCAGTGAATAGAACTCAAGTTTGTGATAGTTGATAAAATATTGTAATAAGACCACAAAAAACACATTTTTGTAAAATTACAAAATTATTGATATTTGTTTTATGTCTACAATAAATTCCATGAAATTATCTATATCTACACATTGAAAGTGTGTTAAAAAAAATGTGAGAATTAATTTATACTGCAAATTACATCTGTAAAACTAAGTTATTTTACATTTCATGATTTATTTTATTCATATATTAGTAACCAATAGTTATATAACCTAACTTATATAGTTATATATCAGTTAATATATATTTTATGAAAACAAAAATTCAAGTTAGATACTGGTAAACTATTTTAAATTTTAATTACCTTGATTAAAATGATCCCAGTACTTTTTTGATGTTTTTTTATTTTCCACTAATATCTTGAATTCATAGCAAACTTCATACAATCTGTATCGAACTATAAATGAAGCATCTTTTCTATCCAAGATATTTGTCCAAATTCGACAAGTATTACCATTTTTTGTTATACCACTTATCAGTACATTAAAGTCTGCGATATTAAATCTGAAATGTTTTTAATAGCATTAATATTATATAATGTAGGTTTATACTGTATTCTTAGTATGAAATATTATTTATAAATTTATAATGAATCAACATATCCTAAAGTATAAATGCCCTCGAGTCCATATATTTCAATATTAAAAATTGAATTTAACTATGATTCAACTCACACTTTTTTGTGAGAAAATAATCTTGACAATTTTTATTTCAATAAAATAAGTTGTACTTTTTCTGCAAATTAATTTATAATATTAACCAGTTTTGTGTATGTTTTGTATTTACTATCTAAGTTGTATACAAAATTATAAATGCATTTAGGTAAATGACAAAGACCTAATTTGAGATGGTTTGCTAAACTTTTAAGAGGAAACAGTTCGCCTAAAGTCCCCTTCAATTTGTGTCAATGATGTTCCCAATATATTGTATAGCTAATTAAATTATTCAATTACAGAACTTATTGAATTTGTGGTGTTAAGACTACATGTAGGTATTTAGGTATTTAACTTAGGTAAAATTTTGTGTAATGCGACTTACTTATCTTGGTCATACTGAACATAAAAATAACGAGCAGGAAAAACGATTAATGGATCAAGACCAGGTCCCCAAATTGTAGTATCGGCAAAATGTAATCCATCAAATTTGGAAACGACAAATAAAAGAATTAACGTAATACCACTGACGGTATCCATAGTGATGTTTTGTAGGAGGTGAATTGACTATCTATTACACATAATGGATCGACAACAAATCGATCGAGGTACTGTGTGGTGTGTACTACTGTAATGTAGTACTTATGTCCTATGTACAATAATTCAGTAGCGGCTGTTAATTGTTTGTCACTTGTCCGTTGGCAGATGTCATTTGTCGTTCACTTTTCTATAATTTTTTTAAACCATTTTTTTATCACTTTTGCGATTAAAGTGATAACATTATCAGCCGATCATGATAGCAGGATCAAAGTAAATTAAAATACTATAGATAATAGCAAGAAAGTTTAATATAAAAATTATAGAAAATCAACACATAATAAGGTATACAACTTTATTAGTAATTTTTATATCAGAGGTATACTGATAATTATTATTATCAAAACTGTTTTAAAGATGATTTCGAGTTCAAATCTGACTACAAATCATAATAACAATTGATTTTTAGCCGTCAAATATTTATATTTTATACGATTTATGGGGTTCCATACTTCAGGCCAGCGGTTCACTAACTTTAACGACAATAGCACCCTTAAGAAATAGTTTGTGTTTCACGAAACCCTAATGTCTCTTAACTCAAACTCAACCTCAATTTTTCAATTATTTATTAAAATTACCTGCATAAAAAAACCAATTTTCGATTAAAATTGTATTTATTAAAATTAAAAATAATTATTATTCAATTATTAAAAACATTTATTTTTAACAAATTATAATTAGTTAGATTTTATAATATATCTACATTTACTTATAATATTTCTATTGTGAAGAATGGAACAGTTTCATGGTTTGACTAACAGTGGTTTTAAAATTTGGTTTTATGTCTGAAAATTGTATTCGCAAATCAGGGACGGTATTCAATCTATTATTGTAAGTATTTATTTTTAATATGAACATATGTATAAGAAAAAAAACCGCCTCACAACGGTAAGTTGTTTAAAAGGTAGTAATGTTAGAATAGCTTTTTCAGATAGAGCGATGAATATTCGTCCCTAAGTTAATTCAAAACTCGTTTAAAGATCCAGATTCAAATTTATGATTTAAGGATAACATTTACTTTGATTTTAACAATAAGGTTTTCATATTTAAGCACAAATAATATGGCAGAGTTTTTTTGGTTCACAAACGGATTTTTTATCTAATCAATACCATATAAGTATTGGGAAAGTACTTCGACAATAAGTTTTTGTAGTTTTCAAACTATTCGATAATGTTATTTCTTATATTAGTTGTTAGTTGCAATTTGTTTACCCTTAAAAATCCCACCAAGAGAGGAAAGCATTCAAAATCTTTGTCTTTTATACATAGAATCTAAAAGTTAAATTTGATTTTTAATTCTATGATTTTGTCTCTGACAATAATATAAAATAATTTTAGGAAACCTTAGATTCCGCAGAATACATTTTGGGAATCGTTGTTATATAGATAATATTGATCACTTTTGATAAGACACTTATATACTATATAGGTAGGTAGGTACCTAATAATTTACTGACTTACCTTACTGACGCCATCTGTGGCTCTTCAAATGAGTGGCTGTGGTCGTCTGTGATACTGTGAAACTATTTATATTTACTAATATTTTTCCAACAGCAGAATTTCTCAGTAGCGCTGCCGAGTGGCTACGTGTGAAGGAGCTCTAGTATCTACTTGACATTTTTCGAGTACTTGAATTTTGAATTCTACTCGACTCGACATCATATAACAATACTCGCACAACACTAGAAATTTATAATAAAAAATTGTTAATACAAAACATAAATTCAAGTTTCTATGCTGTCATTTTTTTTTAATTACAGCAAAAAAAAAACAAAATTGATTAAAAAAAAAGTTTTGTGTAAAAATGTTGGGTTTTCTATGTTTTTTTCCCCGATTATTTTGGAAAATCCATTGCAATTTTTTTTCTCTCCCCACTAAATACTAATTACATCAAATTTGTAACTAAAAAGTAAAACCAACCTCAAAGTTGAAGATCGAATTTTGTTTATTGATTCAAATGATGTTGACCAAAATTTTTTTTAAATCTATTTTATTGTAAAATCTATAATTGTAATAGGGAGGGAATTATGAAATAATATTACAGAATATTTGTATGAAAATATGTAGATAACTAACTAACTTACATTTTTCAAAAAAATAATGTTTCAAATAGTTCATGTTTACGATGCTAAAAGAATATATTATTTTATAATATATCATAATATTTGTACATGTGTATAATACCTATGTTAGTATACAATAAAAACAGTTGTGTATACTCAAGTTGGATGGAGTTTGGGCATTGAAGCCCTTAGATATATTTCAAAGATTTTTCGTTTTTGTATGGATGTTTTTTTTTTGTTGTGGATTCATGGTTCACTTTACCCTTAGTACCTTTGCGATTTGCGTAAACCTAGCGTATAACTTTGTGCTTATGATAACACAATAATGAACTTTTGAAAATTAAATATAGATATTTCTTCTTTATAGAATTTTAGATTAGTAAATAAAAATTACTAAATGTTTTATTTAAGTATATCATGTAAAATGTAATTAAGTGATCTTTGTATTGTATATTTAAGTGCCATTGTAATAGTTCGATAAAATTGACATTTTGGTACTAGTTAAACATCAATACTTATATAATTCCTGCATTGTTTATGTTAGATACAAAAATTCATAATTATATAAACAAGTTTTTATCAGATTATTAATGAATAAGTGTATAACAACAGTAAACAGATTGTTCAAAATTGCATAATAATAAAGGTATTTTGACATTTTGATGTGTCACATTATAGCTCAATAGACAATATACTATCACTATATGTAAATATAGTATTTGATGTAGACGTCAACTGTCGTCCAGTAACTATTATTTCAATGGTCCGTAATCTGTTTTATATACAACTCCCAATCCGCATAATAGCAATTTCAAAAATTTCTGAAAGTAATTACTGAACAGCTAGAACAAGTAGGTATAAATATCAATTATAATAATTTTTATTGATTAATGGTGTAACGTATTCATTTAACTACTATTTAATTTTACACGGGATTGAATTGTATTATGGATATACCTACACAATCATTGTTATATTGTACAAGAATCATCTTAAACCTTTTCTATAATTAATTTTTATTTAACTAAAATAATATGCATTTTTCTTTTACTTATGAATAACATATTAAAGCAATATATTACTTACCTATAAAATTATACGGGTAAAAATGTAACTAATAATATTTTGTTTAAACTTAAAAGTATACTTTAAAAAAATAAGCCATTGTAAATATATTATAAAATATAAATATAACACATTGTAAGAATCTATGCTGATAATATTACTGAAAAAACTGTTTTAATTGTATATTCTTAAATGCATAAAAACAGAATTAAGAAAAAAAAAAATATTAAATAATAATAGATTCAAGATACCTATATAAAAATACTAATATAAATATATTAATAAATAAAAAATAAAAATAGTAAAAAAAATAATATTAATTATTAATATATTAATATTTATAATATTAATATATTAATAATATATATATATATATATATATTTGTATTTATAAGTAATAATAATAATAATAATATAATAATAATAAATAATTTGTTTCCAAAAATATGTTTAGTTTAAAATGCCAACAACTAAAAATCACTCAAAAGATGATTTATCGACAACCGGAAAACCAAAATTTTCAACAATAAATATTAACCGATGTCACAGTCCAACAACTTATAGGGAAAATGATCCTTTAGCTGAAGGTTTGGAAATATGTGAATGTCCATCAGTTCCTTCGCGAATAGAAGAAAATATTTTATTGAGAAGCATAATGATCAATCAAGGAATGATTCACGTGAGTGTTATTCACTTATTGATATACTGTAATATTTTTCTAGTTAAAGCTTTAAAAGTTACACAATTCTAATACAAAAATGCAATGATGTACAATTGTACAAATATGCAATGTAAGAAAATAAATGTCATGCCTAGGTTCATAATGGACGCATCTAATATTCTAATAAATAAAACCATTTTAAAAATTAAGTTAGGTAGGTACCTATACCTACAGGTTTCAGGCTATTCCACTAAGCATTTTATATTGCCTAACATTGTCTGCTATGTTCATGTATGTTTTAAGTTTCTACGAAACATCTCATTACAATGTTAATAAAACATTTTGAGGATGTTTTGTTTTGTCTCTTAATTATAAATATATAGGTAACATATCTACAACTAATGTACACCACTACATAATAATACCATAAATATTAAATAATATTTACTCAAAATACCATTCATCGTATTTTAATTTATAATTCTATTGTATTTTATTCTATTGTTTATTATTTATGTATGTTATGGATCACAACATATATAAATATTAAACATATGGTAGGTACTTATGTAGGTAATTAGCTACTTTTATTATATTTATTAATTATATAAATGTTATATGTAACTTTAATTTAAATATATCTAAGTTATTTTTAATTTAAATTATTATAAACATTGCAAAGAAATATTTTTATAGTTTTAAATTTAATAAATAAAACTATTTAAGTATTTATAGGTAAATACCTATTATTTTATTTTTATACAATATTACACAAGGGACGGATATTGCTGATATTGGAATTAAAAATGTGGACAAGTAGATTACTGTTCTGACATTATCTTGTATACAGTTGGAGAACTGAGTCAGAGTGCACCTCGTCATTAAGTATTAGGTATACTGTAGTGGATCATGGATGTGTTTAAATTCAATGATAAATCATTTCACATGAACAATTATTCTGAGCGGAGATGGTTTGTTAGCCTATATTATTCGAGGCTATTTAATAACGAGAATTTGTTTTAGCACCTCGAGTGGTGGGCCTATTAGTACAAAAATTATCTTATTGTAAAGTTCAGACTTATTGGAGAGTATTGTGATGGTTAGCTGCATAAATTGATGTAAATAAAATATATATAATTGAAAATTAAAAACTTTCGTTACTTAATTATCACGCCTCGTACTAAGTTAAATTACAAATATATTTTCTTATATTCCTATTAAACTATTATAATAATTTATATTTTATTTTTATATTAGTAATACGGTATAAATAGCCAATCAGCAAAACCATTAAATTAATCTGAATATTTTGAAAATGTCATTACGTTTAGTTAAATATAATAATATACGTAAACATTTCAGGTTCTCACAAATATATTTGAATTCCAATAAAAAAACTAAGATCCACTATTCTTCGTTAAAAAAATTAATTTCACCAAAAATTGAACTTAAAATGTCTATAAAAAAAATATTGACAGTTTAATTTTTTAGATTTTGGATGTTAGTAACAACTAATGAGAAACCTTGAATTAAATTTTCAAGCCTTAGCTACAATTATTTAACATTTTATACATTTTTAACTACAAAATAATTTTTCAAATTTATGCAAACTTATACATTTTGTCAAAATTTAAACTTCAATTGCTTATAAAAAAAATGTACAATGTATTTTTAAATTGCAAAAAAACCTTTTTTGTGGGATGAATATATAAATAGTATTACATTTTAAAGTTTTTGACCAAGCCTAAAAATATTTAAAAAAACACTTTATAAAAATTTTAAAATTTTAAATGTCTATAATTAGCTGACATTTTTTATAAATATTTAAATTTTGAAAATTTAATTGAGTATAGAAAATTATAATTTAAATTTAAATGGAATGTTTAAATTGAAAAGTTTTTTATTGTTAAAGTTCCTATATCAGACACTCATAAAAAATATTTAAGCAATTACAATCTAATTTTATTTATGATAATTTTAGCCAAAACTTACACGGAACCTTGTATTAAATTTTTGAACCTTAGGTATAAATACTTATTAGCTACTAAACTTTTTTTTTTTTAATTGGTCTTTAATATCATTGAAAACTATGGCTACTATCATTTTGTGGGGAGGGGGATTACGGTTGGTTGAGGAACACGTATTTATATGGAATGAGGGTTCAACGTTAAATACCCGGGT
This sequence comes from Pentalonia nigronervosa, assembly GCA_014851325.1. NCBI lineage: Eukaryota > Metazoa > Arthropoda > Insecta > Hemiptera > Aphididae > Pentalonia > Pentalonia nigronervosa. The sequence goes on from JACXSJ010000257.1 coordinate 30,935, forward strand.
AGTTACCCATCCAAGTGCTAATGACGCCAGACGATGATTGATCTAAGAATACATTAGTGAATGCAGCAGCCAACCACCACGCTACACGTGCAAGATCAGATGTAGTAGAAACAAAATAATTTGCAAATTTTCGTGATTTTGACTGATTTTTCATAATTCTTACTTCAAACGATTATAAAAAATTGCTGTGGATTTATATTCAATTTTTTTTTTTTTTGATTCTAGTACCGGCTATTAACAATTTATGAGGAACTTTGTATAAATTCTTTAGCATTTTGACCGTGCATTCATTTTTTTATCGACTGCTGTAGAACAAAAACAAAAAAAAAGTACCAACTGTAGTACCGCTTTTATATCAGAAAAGATATTGAAGTCGAAGATTGAAGCATTTTTACTGCTTTAAAAAATATGATAGACACAAAAAACTCATAATTATTGTAAAATCTATACACTCATCATCGATTTGCTAAGAATCTAAAATAGAAAGGGGATCTACAATAATTATATATAGACAGTGTTTATATATTAGGCACTTATGTAGTCATAAAAATTTAATTTTTCATATAAGGTTTTTTTTATAAAATAAAAATATTTAGTTTAAATTAAATATATTACTTATATCCCAGCAGTAACTAGTATATTACCTATTATGTTTTGTGATTGTATTTAAAATTAAGGTTTTAGAAATAATTAAAATGTATATCTAGTAAGTGGTAAACTATCAAAAAGTCCTATCCCCTAAAAGTCAAGTATAAATATATAATAATATTTAATATTATAATTTATTTCAGGTTATTATGTATAAAAAAAAATCGAATAAATTATTTATATAAAAACAATATAGGAGGTACATAATATATAATAATAATTTCAACCAATCTAATTGCATCATAAAAATTATTTAAAAAAAAATTGTTATTTCATTTTAATTACTAGGTCATGTAATATTAAAACAATTTAATTAATTAATTATTCATTGAAAAATAATATATCTACATAATATATAAAAATAATTACCGTCAAATAGGTAAAATCATTTAATTAAAATATATACCTAGGTTAATACTAATTGGAACTTTAATTGTGCATCACATCGTATTTTTCCTTTTAATTATTTGTATGAACAGAATATTTTACCATAGATTTATACTTTGATTTTTTTAACACGATAGCTAGTAAGTATAGTAATATTTTTTCGCATTATGGGTTGAGCCAATAATTAAAATTTCATATCTATATAGTCCAAATATGTTCGTTTTTGTTTCCTAATAAAATTAACAATACCTATAAAAATCATATACAAATCTTGAACCACAAAATATGGATTCATTAAATTAAGTTATTAATAATTTTTTCACACTAATCGAGACTTTTAGATCGTATGTAACCCATTGTAATATTTCATTACTGCAGAACAATCAGTATTCGATGAAATATTATATTAAATTCTATAGGAATTAGAAAGTTTTAAATAGTTAATACATTTATAGGTACATCCTACATATATTATGGTATATATATTACTGAAAAACTTTGAAATCTGTGCACCATGTTTGATTTTAGTCAAGGTATAGCAAAAAGTCGATAGAATATTTACCAAATGACAAATAAAAGTCGGAAAATCAGACAAAATTAAAACATTTAAATTAGTAAAACGAATGCTTATATTATTATTTATACTTATACCACTATTGGTAATATAACTATTAAAATGAACAATGAACTTAAAATATGAAGCATGATTAAACATATAAATATACGTAATATAACCAAATGTATCGGTATCATTGTTTTTTATTTGTTCTTATACCGAACCACTGTCCGTAGAATTATGTGTCGCTTAGACAATAGTCATATATAACTTGTTCACAACTACCTTTTTTATTTTACTGACACAGTCTTACATGTACAGTGTCAGCTGTCATATCCTCGGCCACCCAAATTTGAAAATGTCTACAGTTTTATCTACAATATATTTAATGTGACACGTGCCAATTATGTCAGTTTAAAAAACAGTGATTCAATTCACATTTACCTCATAATTCTAGGCAGATACTTAGCATACTTATATACTAAGTAGTATACTTACCTATACTTTTCCCAGAAATTGTAGAAAAGAATCGAGTTTTAAAATAATCATTTTTATATTTCCCAAATTGATTGGGTATTGTGAATATCTGATATTCCTAATTTGCCCGTAACATGTACATAATATACTATATTTATTACATTTATAATAGTTAATGTACTCGTATAATATATAATACAACTTACTGATTATTTTAATATTCACGTATAATCTTATCTTACTATATAATATATTACTAAATAATTAAACTATTATACATTTATATGGATTTCTACTGTACAGCAATTTACCGTGTGGTATAGCAAACAGTCTACAATGCCTTTGACGTATTTAATTGGCATACCATTTGGTTGGCTGTTGCTTGGCGCATTTCAATATTTTGTGTGTATCGTCATTTTGGGTGATAGTTTCTTAGACCCGTGGTATTTCACGTGTGCTTGGATAGTGGAAGTAATTTCTACGCTTCCCGTTATTATGATTATTACGATCATCAAATGTTTGTATGTACAAGTGGTAAGTATGCAATATGTATTTATGCATTCAAATTATTTAGTTATATAAAACATAATATTTGTTGTGTCAAGGTTGTAAGCGGAATAAAAACATTAAATAATTATATATTAATATTAATATAATATAAATTATTTAAACAACATTTTTTTGTAGTTTGAATTTTTTTTTCATTTAAAAAAGTAAATATTGTAGGAGAACCTATTTTTATAAAATGTAGGTAATGATTATATAGTACCGCTATATAGATAGAAATATATACATATTTTTCAAAAAATGTGTTTTTAAGATTATCTTGTTAGGTTATAGGTTAACATCTCGAAAACAATATGTATACAGAGTGATAAATATTTCATTTGTCCACAAATTGATTTGTAGGTATAAGACTGTAAATTATATAATAACTTTAAACAATTATTCAAATTAAAATAACCAGTAAGTATTTAGTATATTATATGATTATCAATTTGTATACTTTTAATTATAACTACAATTTATATATAGTTTTAGTTATAGTAGGTAAGAAATATATAATAGGAAGGTAATAAATATTTTCATGTTTAATAGATAGTTTTAATCTTTTTCGATTCAAAATATAATTCATCTTCTGTTTGAAAGGTAAATTCAATATATCTAATTAAATATTAATATAGTTTTTTTTGATAAGTTTGATTATACTTGAATTAGAGCCTACACTATACATAATAAATTAACTTTATGAATAATTAAAACTATCATTGCTATATTATATAGTAAATTATTAGTATGTAGGTGCCTACCTATTTAATAATAATACATTTAAATAATTTATTTATATTAATTTTTAAAATTAATTAATTGTACCTAATCAATTTAAATCTCATAAAAACTAATTATTTTATGAAATTATTTTGATTTACAACAGTGGCATACAAATAAATAAAAAAAAAAAAATAAAATATTAATTATAATTGTTATTTTAGGAAATACTGGAATACTGTGAAAAAGTTACATGGATTGGTTTTACATTTTTACTTTTTCAGGGGTTGACCATTATAATACTTCTGCTTCCAGTTAGCAATTTATTTAAATATATGTTTGGTGATTTTTCACGACCGATAAATTTTTTTATTTATTGGATGATGTTAGCTTTTCCACATATCATGATTTTATGCTTTGCAACATTTGGTTGTGCTTCAAAGGTCCATACTGCAGTTAACATGCAATCAGTTGGAAGTATCATTAATCATTGAAGGATAATTTGATTTAATTATTTATGATATTGTTTCATGATACCTAATTGATAATGTCCAAATGTTATTTAACTAAAATTTTTGTCTTGGTAAATAAATTATTGTACTACCAAGTACTCTGTTTCATTATAATAATATGATATAAAATCTAATTAATAATAAACTTATATATTTTGATGACATTTATGAAAAATAAATTATGTGCAAGGACTAAGGTTAATATAATGTTAATACCTACATAATTCATTTTGGAATAAGAATAATGTTAAATATAAGTTACTTGAAATAAATGTCATGTATATGTATTGATGTTTTGAGTTTTTGAAAAAATATACAAATTTTATGTTTATAGAACTGGAGAGAAGTATATAAACTTCAAAAGTTTCATTAAGACTTCAAAGGATTGAAAATTTGACACAAATACCTAATATAATTGTTGCAAAATACTTTTTGAATTTTTTTTTAAACTACGAAAAGCTATGGCATTTTTAAAATCTATATCTAAATAATAATTTTAAAAACTTTTTTTTATTAATGCAAAATGTCTATTATTGTATTATTATCATATAGTCAATAGTTTTTATACATTTACGAAAATAGACACAAAATTAAATTAAAAACTTGAATTTTTATGGTGAATTTAATAGGTAAGTATTATACTGTACTAATCATAATTTATAAGTAATAAACATATCACTATTAACGATATATAGTACATTATTTTTAACAGTCCAATATAAGTATTAATTATTTATTGTATTATAAACTTACAAATTTATAATAAAAATTAAGAGCTCAAACTACCACGAAATTTACTCATATTGCGTAACTTAATGTACATTTAAGGGCACAACTCCTTTCGCCCAAGAATGATAAAATAGTTTCCTCTTTTCGCGTAAAAATAATTGTATTCTTTTCATCCACAGTTTCACGTTTAACATTTTGTAAAGCATTATCGTAAAATGATTATGTTTGATATCATGACATCACGTCGTAACTAATAACATAACGATACTAATTGGATACGTTTAAATACGTATAGATGTAACAATCTTGTCTGATATATCTTGTATATTCAGATATCAGTATTTTTATCAACAGATTAACGAAACAAAAGTAGTAAATTATAGTTCCCAGGAAATTTTTAATTTAAATAAAAGGAAAAAATGAGGGTGTGCATTCTTGGCGAATCACCGTGTGTGTATGTGTAATATGTACGATGCATGGGTACAAAACAATTTCTATTCTACATTCTGATCGGAGCGATTTTGAACCACTACTGAATCATATTTCTATATAGTAGGTAGGTACCTAGCTGATAATTATTTGACATACATTGTACCTTATCTATATACAATTATACTGCTTATAGTGTATACGGTATAATAACTATATAAATGGGTACCTATACATTAAACGTATCTACCCATTAACAATGATAATATATTATTGAGTTTCGTAAAATTGTATTTTCGATAACGTACCTATACATCACATAAATATATTTAGGTAGGTATAGCATGTTAGTATTACGTATATAATAATTCGTAGACAACGGATTCGGGTGATTCAAATATGAAATTGGTAGCTACACCAATTTTGTTACCCATATATGCATCTTTAATGTGATCCGACCTCCATAGTATTGTAATGCGAAATTTGGACGACTTATGTTTACATATAAGGTATAACATGCATATTATAATATTTCAAGTAAATACATTATAGATATGAATAATATACATCGGTATAGGTACCTAAACAATATTGCACGAGCTTGTCGACAATAATCAATAATTATATTATGCAATCTTTTGTCTTATACAAGTTATGGCATTGCGCATAAACATATTAGTTACCTATATAAATTATAATATTATACTAAAGTATATATATATATTGTCATATACTTATATTATATCAGGACTTGCAAATGTTATAGTAGCGTTATGACGTTAACGATATTATGACAAAAAACGATTGACATTTGTAGGTAAATGTAATTAAAACGGAAAACGGCAAACAAAAATAATTAAATACCACTAAATAAAACATAATGTATAATAGACCATTAAACAAAAAATAACGCAAAAAGAAATAATTTAAAATCCATTTACTTAAAAGTTATAATATTGGTTTCTTAGAAATATTTATTCCACATGATTTAGCAATCAATCATAGCGATAAATCCAAGAAATTATTATATTCTCCCTATTAGATATTATTTTTAACGATAAACGATAAACAATAATCGCAAAACTTGTATAACGTTTAAATTCTGAATAACGATAAACAAAATTTTGATTTCAAATTAAAACCTTGTATTATATATATATTAACACAAATAGAGAAGAGTTTGAGGCCAAGGGGAACTTGTCACTCAAATGAAGTTCTCATCAATTATAAGTACTTTCTTTCTTTATTATATTTATGTAATCTGCAATTCAAAAATAAGACAATTTGTGGGCACCTAATACAGATTTTAAAATATAATTTTTTTTTTTTAATAGGTAAGTCGATAGTTAATTATTCATATTTTTAAATTTTGATTTTGTGTTACTGTATATCTGAAAAGTGATATAATTGTATAAAGCTAAACAAGCTCATACAGAGCTGTTACAAAGTTGTTTAGGGTCTGAGGCAAATTAATACTCCATGTGGGTACTCCCTCGTTCGTGGTTAGATGATAGAAAAAACACACATAGAGTCATAATAGAGATTAGAACAATTTTAGCGGTGTTTATCTATGAAAATTTTCAAATCTCAACCAATCAAGTTGATCTAAATGCATGTACCTACTGCATTATTATATTATTATTATTATATTTTCAATATCTTCTATTAGCAACGTATTACTAGGACCGAGCACAATAAATTAGGAATTTGAACAGTTCGAGCAACCTTTGGTATATCGTATTTATTATTTAATATAAATCTGTGTATATTTCAAAATTCCCTGTAATGCAACACCAAATTCACCATTTTGATAAGATAATAATATTTTAACTTGAACAAGTGTATTTACGTGTTTACTATATCTCAGTTTTGTAAACATATCATCATCTAAAATGCTTTTTGATAGGGAAGTATCTACTTAGTTATTTTTTTATTCTGTATTATTTTAAAAAGTAATTTTAATTTCATAAAATATTCGTAACTTAATACAAATTATTTACAATTATTTTATTTATTGTCAATATTTATATTGATTTCTATAATGAACTTGAGTAGGTATTATTTTTTAACCATCTAATTTCAATTATAATCACTCCATAGACAATTGACAGTTTATTTAAAATTTAAATTAATAATTTTATACTTTTATAAACCTAAGTAGGTACAGCAATAAATAATAATAATTAATGCTTATTACTCACCTATCTGACATAAAAAATAATTTTAATATGTTTATAAGTAAAACAAAACAAACAACAGCAGTTGTAATGCTGTATAACAAAACATAAGAATACTGGGTACATAAGTACTACATGCATCATGACTAAATTTAGCCATGACATACATTTTAAATTATTTTATCAATTATTACTTATCGATATGAGCTGTGATATTAGTGTTGAATAAATACAACCTTTAGTCTTTACTCTTCAGTAGGTACCTATTAAACACAATAATACAATACTCTGGGATTTCTGGAAACAATCAGCAAGTGGTAACAATTAGTTGTAAAGGCTATTTTATTTTTTACTACTGATTATTTTGGTAATCAAAAACAAAATTATTTTAGTATCCTAATTATGGATACTACTAGGTGGACATTTTCTTCTCGACCATTTTTAGTCATAACTTCATATAAAAGGTATTTTCTCTCCGTGTGTACATATTTTACAAACTGTTATATTTTGTGGACTGTATAAATTCGGCCATTGACTATTGATTATCATAATCATCAATAATATGGCTAGGGTTGACAGTTAAGATTTACATATTACTTATAATTAAGGCTTGCAAACGTTATGATTATAACGTTATATATCAATAAATGACAAAAAAAGATTAAAATTATTAAACGCAATTAAAACGGAAAATAATTTTATTTAAGTTTGTAGCTATCTCATTTAAAGATTTCTAAATTAAAAATTGAAGCATACTATTAGCATACCTATGTATTTAGGTCTATAATATAGATACATATAGTTTTTAAATTAATAATTAAATGTCATATATTTTTTCACTTTGGCAGTTGTATATTCTATTATTATTATTATAATTAAAATGTATGGATAAAAATGTTTAACATTTGGAGAGAAAATGTCCTATATTCCTTTAATGATGGGTTAAGGGGAGACAACCATGAACAAGTAAAACTTTATTTGAATCTATGGGTCATTTAATTTTTTTTTTAATACGTGAATCCATCACTGATTTTCTAGGCACACATGTGGCTGTACTTTATGGCATCCATTAAATTATTTCTTAAATGGGGCCCGGTGAAAAATTGTCCCATTGCTCCTTTTAATGGACGGCCCTCTATAAGTTTACTCTGACACGGTATCCGCGGACTACTAAATTAAAACACATTAGTACTTATTCATTGCGAATTGTTGTATTTCCAATAGAAAATGTGGTGTTGTAGGTAGTTAAATAAAAAATCATATTTTGGTTCTATACTAAGCTGATATTTTTATATTTTTGGTTTTTTTTGCCGATGAATATGTATGATGTATTGGTGTGGTTGGACATAATATATCAATGTTTTTTTTCATTGTCCGTGTGACTTCGACAGTTCAATCTCACCAAAAAATGTCGGATATTTGAATCTATGGTTATATTTTTATTTCTTATATCCTATACGTTGGCGTAGCATTGTGATTTATGGCAACAATAACGCGAAATCGTATGAGTTTGCGGCTGTACTGAGCAATGCGCAGTGCGCACAACCCCACTACAACACCCGTTACGTTTAGAAATCGACCAGCAAAAAACATTTCGTGCGCAGCCGCTGAAATGGTACTACATTATCACATATAGGCATAACACGCAAACCGACGAAATGGAACCGCAGCTGCAGCAGCCGTTTTTTGTTTTTTATCCACGCGGTTGTTCTTCTAGAATGTTCTATGGAAAATACGGCGGCGGCCCACCACTTCGCGCACACTCGCTTGAGCCGCCGCCGCCGCCCCACCGCGGCCCACTCGGCGGCGCTGACGTCACCGCTCATCGCCCATACTCGAATGCCAGAAATCCAGAATACTTCGCTTGCCTCATTTGCGGTCCGCATTCGAGGGCCGCTGGTACTACTCCGTCTCACGGTCTTACCGCTGGTGCACCGAGAACAAATATGGCGGACGGTAAGCATATGAAATATTATAATATTGTATTATTACATATTGTTATATCCCGACGGTGTATTTTACATCATTATAAGCATCGTGCACGCAATTTACAAAGTTTTGTTACAGAAATGGACGCCCAAAATCCGAAAACGACATCCGGCTGGCCGTCAATCGGTACGGGTGCAGGTCATCGTCAGTGGCCTCGGAGTTTTTGCCTCGTCACGCCCGGCAGCTGACCAACGCACTCGATTTTCGTAAGCATAACTCGTTATAATATTTTAATAACCGTACGAATATAATATACGTTATATTATAATATTGCACTGGTTTGCCATTAATCAATTACCCACAAATTATTATGATTAAGCGCGTATAATCGGCTTGGGCGGTATTTACGTACGTTGTAATAAATTGGTAATTGGGTACTATATCAATACGTTGTTTTAAATGTCGTTACGATTTATTGCGTTGTATTCATACTTTCTCTGAACGTGGTGGCTCTTTCAAGTATTGATCATTCCGAGTTGTTTGCGCTTGTACCGCACACAAAAGACCCGCCCCCCCCCCTCCTCCGCCACCACTACGCCGGTGTAGGTCGTCTGAATTTGGCGACGTTGCGGTCTGCGCGCCGACGCGTTATCCATTTCCCCTCTTTCCTCTCCGCCGTCTTTCGAGCGGCCATTGCAGTAACAATTATTATACGAGAATATTATGACTACGTGGTATCGGAATTTTTTCACGTTTTTACAGTGTGCATCAAAACAGTCGTTTTACGTTTAAATTGCATTTTTAACACGTCTTGGTATTCACGATGCACCCTGTATAGCGTTGCGATATTCTATGTCGAAATCAGCCACACCCAATTCTTTATTAGAACATGACTAATCTGTCTACGTGCGGTGTGCACACTATTTCAACCACACCATAATGATAGGTTCGACACTGACTCAACGCTTTTGTGTTTAGTTTTTTTATTCATTGTATTTTACATATAGGTCTCGAGCCAATCGATAAAAAAAACAAGGTCATGACTCATAAGTCACTATGTAATAACAAACACCATTCATTCCAAACCATGAAGAATTGTTTATTTTTAATTGTTGTTGTATTTTATTTGTCAATGCCCAACATGGAATTAACTTAAAAGTTGTCGGTTGTTAATAATAAAATCGTATAGAATAATCTTCTTTTGTCTGTTATGTGCAATTTTGACTATGTAGCTAGGATATTTCGGGTATTATTTAATTACTTATTTAGTATTTGCTTTAGGTTTATTATATTTTAAAAAAATCACCTAAATCTTTTTTAAGTTACTTATATAATTATTTTTTGGACATTACTAAAGATGTCCATATAAGATACTTAGTCAAACATTGCTAACTCAAATTTTTTGTTATCTCAAACTACATTGAATTTCCTTTAAAACTACCATTACATTTAATACTGCTTTGATATCTCAAACATTTTTCTGTTCCCCTCGATATTTGACATAACAAGAGTTTACTGTATTACCTATTGTTAGGTAAGTCATGGTATGCAATACTATTATATATCAATCAATTATCAAAGCAATGCATGAAAGAGCATTAATTTTTTATCCTGAGCTTACTTTTTGAAATATCAGTTTTACTTTGATTCTCTTAGTTTGGAGTAAGGATTAGTTAATTTAAGATGGTTATTGTATGAATAAATATTAATTATCAGAAAATGTCGCTATTAAATATTATATGGTGCAACATTATATACATAATTTATATAATTATACTCTAGATATAGTTATACAATTTATTATTTAGCAAAATGGCTTATAATTTATTTCATCTGTTCATTACTAAAATGATATCACAAAATAATACAATTTTAAATACTGAAAAATAGTAATAAACAGTAAATAACACATTTTAGCCCCGTCCTTCCTTTATTATGTTTTTCCAAAATTAAAATGTCTATGGCTTTCAAACTTTATTTTATAATTTAAATGAAACCAAGTAAGTTAGTATAATCTTATTGTCCAATAGGCTGATTTCATATTAAACAATGCATCTATAATTGTCTTTGGTGTCTATACCTCTATAAAATGCTATTCTAAATTATATTTTTACATTTTTGTGGGCCATTTCAAATGCCTTTACAGAATAATTCATTGAACATTGGCTATAAATTTCCGAGTTCATTTTTATGATTTTAAAGAAATATTTTTGTGTACTTAATTTTAATACTACGTTTTAACAAAAAAATACATTTTTTTTAACCATTTTAATCATTGTAATTTTTTTAATAAAGCAAGTAGTGGATTACAACCTTTGTTATATATCCCTTGCTGTTGTATACACTTATTTATACCTTAATATTTATTTAAAAACCTACAGTTATTTAAGTCATATAAAATGTTTGAGTACTTTTAATTTATATTAATTTCAATAATATTATAAATAGTTGAATAACTATTCCATATTTTGTATTTATATTTGTTCATATTTAAAAATGTAATTATTATTAAGTAATACTTGTCTAAAAAAATGGTTTTACCTAATTTAAAAATAGTTTAGATCTTTATAAATTTGGAATACCAATATAGGTAAATTGCATAGGTGTTTAATTTGTCAGTTATTTAATCCACCTTCCTTAACTTTTAATCACTCTTTTTAATTTTTAAATTATCTAAATTATTAAATTATTAACACAATAGTTGTTTTTGTAAGTACAACTTTTAAATATCCTTTTAATAAATAAGCCTAAAGGTTGATGAATTATTGAATGTTCTCAGGACAAATTATTGGAATCAACTCATTATTTATGTATTTAATCTTTTTAAAGAATAATAAATATTTATATAGTTTGAAATTAATATAAAATTAATAAACCGAATAATAAATGTTCTTGTATAAAGGACATATTTTTTTACCTACTATACAGCATAAAACTAGACATATTGATAAATCTGAAATTATTAAAATAAATCTTATGAATGGCTATTAGAGAGTTTTAATAAGTAATTCAAAAAAATTCTACTAATAAAAATTTAAAAAATAGAAATTTATTTAAAAGAAAAAAATCTATGATATGAGCAGCAGAAATAATATAATAATATTTAAATAAAATATATTTTGACCACTTATATTGCACGAGTAAAAAAAAGGTTGTTAGGTACCTTAGTGACCATAGTTGTTAGTAGATAAACATATGCAAACTTTCACTATATGTTTAGAATACATTTTGGTCAAAACTTAATTTTACATAAAATTACTTTAAATTTGACTGTGTGGTATAGTTACAAAAATAACAAATTGTAAATTTATATTATATCAATATTTAAATATTAGGTACAGACATTAAATTATTATTACTATTATAAAATAAATTATTGGTACTCGATATAATAAAGTAAATTCTTTAATTTCAGTATGACATTTCAAATGGTATTGAAACAGCCTAAACAGAAAGAAATATCAAAATAGACAGACGTACCTACAACAGTGATCAAAGATCTAAAATGTTGAATATTTTACCATATAAAATGTCAAAAACTATTCATGTTTCTCAAGGTAATATTAAAGAAAAAAAAATAATGCCTACTTTCTTAATATAATTTTAAATTATTTTAAATAGTATTGACCAACTTGAAAGTTAATAAAAATTTGTTCTCATTAAATAAAATTTTTTAGTCCATGAAAATTCTTATATAAAACTTGATTAATATTTAATTTATATTATAAGTAGAAGATATGAGGAGTATTTTAGTTATATTTAAAAGTAGATAGAGTAAAATGCAAACATTCATAAAAAATCGTTTTCAAGTTATTGTTTGACCATTATTTGTAAGCTTACTACTATTTATTATAATATTTATGAATTTCTTCACAAATTGATATTATATTATAAAGTGATACATTTAAAAAATATTATAATTTATTGCATAATAAGTAGCGGTTATTTTTTGGTTGATAAAACTAGGTATAATAATATTATCTAATCAACATTTTCTCATATTTCATTCAGTAAGTTAAGAACAATAAATGATTATTTATAGGTTTTTTTAATAGTTTTGTATGAAATTAATTTCTTGAAATAAAATATTTTTTAACATTAATACATTTTTATTAAGGAGTGCCCATTATCCATTGATTTTTATTTTTATTTTGATAGATATATTAATTTTTTTTGTTTAAAAATAAACATTAATTTACTAATTTAAGTTTGTTTTGATGCACAGGTGAAATTTGAATATGTGTTTACTGTCTATATTATGGCTATGTTGTAAGTAAGGATCTTTTGCTTAATTGAAGGTAAGTACTAACATTACTCTATTTTTATACAAAATTTGGATTTTATAAGATACACTATTTTCAGTAAAGATAGAGGAGTGGGTTTTCATTACACAATTATTTGACCAATTGGATTGGTATATAGTATTGTGAATCCAACATCATGCCATTATTATTATTCAACCATCATTACACAAAAGTTGGAAAACTTTCTCCACAGTTAAACCCTGAGTTAGGTTGTTAATTCTAGGGTTTATTAAAAGGTTATTGTTTAATCATCGTCATAATTATTAGCCATGACCAATGTTGAAGATTATACTACTTCAACGCTTAATTATTTATATGTTGATTAAATCTTCGCTTGTCAAGAGTTTCTAAGGTATTCTTATCAACGAACAACTTTGTTTTAATGAAGCAACATTATAAAATAATTTTATTTTTAGTTCTATGTGCATCTAATGTGTTCTAGATTTTCCAAACCTCATATATTAGAAGTTGGAGTTAATATATCTAATGGATGATCCTTAAGATGAAGTGTTTAAACATTTAGACACAGCTGGATATTTTTGTATCTATTACTTTGTGTTAGCAAAGAGGTTGGTGGAGTGACTGGTGATCAATCCCTAATCAATCCCATCTAAGTTGCTGTAGACTCAGACTTGAAGTTAACTAGTGAAAAACAAATTATACTACAAACTATGATTTTGGCTCTTTAGTCTAGAGTCATATGGGCATGAAGTTGTCAATTTTTTTTTTATGTAACATTTTATTTTCAACACAATTTTAAATCTGTTAGTTTAGTGTTTATCTAACATGATTGCCTTCAGTTTCTTTTGAAACCCTAAATGTATTTATTTTGAAAATAATAGAAAACAATTTGTAAACTAACATAACTTGAAAGTAATCAATAAACATACAACTATTTGACTTTTTACTATATTATGTATCAATATATCTATAATATTATCTAAAGGATTAATATGCTATCTTAGTTCTGTTATCTACCTATCTTCAATTCTAAATAAATAATGTATATCATGATATATTTACATTATCATTATTGAAATATCTAGATGTATTAATGGAAGTTAGAAATGTATTAATACAAGGAGTTTTATCTGTAAACTGTATTTTATATACATATTTTAATACATCTTTATGTTTTTACTTACATAGCCAATTGTTTTATATAAATGTTAAGTATAAATAATTTATGGGTTGAATATATTTTAATATTTTTTTTAGAAAACTAGGTGAACAAAAAATGGTTGTCTATATTTTTTAACATTAAATGTTTCTTATTCAAATTTAATGATATAAACTTGTTTCATTATTATATTATAAAACCAAAAATTATATGTTTAAATTGAATTTCATGCTATTAAATAATATTTGCATTTAAAGTTAATTATTCAACTGGGATGAAAAAAGCAATTATTGTCTAGTATTAAAATAATTGTATCTATTTTTATCAGGCAATTAAAACTAAAAAACAAATCATTATCAAGTATTTTTTGTACTAATATATTTTAATATCAATTAGGTTAAAATGATCATACATGCCAAATTTATAAAATAACATTTGTATCGATTGTTTTATTTGTTGCTTAACTTTTTTGGTTAAAATATAGTACATAATGTAATATTTATTATTTATATTAAAACATATGGACCATACAAATCTTCATTTAATTTTTTTAAAGTTTAGTAGGAATTATTTGTAATTAGTTTTCAATAAAATGTTTGAAAAGAATTTTGCTTGCAAAAATGTATCCTACTAAAAATATCTAACATTTAAAGTGTATATGTTTATCTTTTGTATAAGAAAGTGATGTATGATAACATTGCCTATGAACTACATAAATCATGACAATTCCTATGTAATGATATCATTTCCTTCCACTATTAGAAATTGTCATAATTTTTAAGGAATTATTAACATTACCGGTAACATATACATGCTTTTATATATGTATAAATAAAGTATATTTATTTTATCATATTTAATTGGTAATTATTAGATTATAGGTGTATCTACTATGTAGCAGTATACTACCTAGGCATTTACTCTATATTTTTTGTAGTTAATAAGAATATCATTTCGAGTATTGAAATACAGATTTTGTTCAAGGGCTATAATTTAGAAGATTAAATAATTTATAACACAAGTTGTCAGACTGAGTTATAAAATAAATTGCTATGTATTTGAAGAAACGTGTTCATAAATCAATTCAAAAACTTACTCTATAAAGCATGTTTAGTTAATTAAGTAATTAAGTAGGGATTTTGATAATTATGCATCTAATTATAACATAATATGTAGTATGTGCGTGTATACCTGAGATTTTTGTTACATATTAGTAAATCTAAATTCTTTTTAATTATCAACTATAGCAGAATATGAAGTTATTTTGGCAATTAATCATTATAGTGAAGCAATGTTTTTGAAATACATAATTAGTCTTTAAAAATCATCCTTGATAGTCTGATTTGATGCTAAATGTTGTCTTATTTTTTTAGTAGGCACTAAGCTTTTTAAACAGTGGTTATCATAGGCCTATTTTTATTATTTGGAAGTGTTTTTATTTTTAAGACTTGACAGTTATATTTCATTTACATTTGAAGGAAATCATTTAATATATAAATAAATATTAATTATACTTGAGTACATTAGGTATACTATAAAATATATATTGGCAGTATGTATAAATAATTAAATTTTGTGATTTATGACTACTAATATTGATCATTTGGCATATTAGCGATTATAATAATTTTAAAAATTAGGATAAATGATTATTACAGTTTATTTTATATGCAAAGAATTTATTATTGTAGATACTAAATTGATCTTCAAGTCTTGTTTCTTGAACGAATGATTTTCTTATGTTTCTATTATGTTTTTCAAATAAAATTATAATTATTGTGTAGATTAAGTTTGGAAAATTATTTCATCAAATTTTCTTAAATTGAAAATAACCTTAAACTATATATATTAGAAGTAAATAATAAAAATTGATTTAATTTTAATTAACAATATATGATAAACTTTATGCAACCTATACAGTTTAATATTGTTTTAACTTATATACTATAATATCTTATGTTCTATTTAAATTAAATTATTTTTTGTTGGTATTTTTGTCAGTTCTCATATTATAAATTGTTATGTTTTTTCGTACTTGAAGTTTTGTCAGTAAATTCTTATATGTTGATTATTGAGTTTCAAATAGGTATTTTTAATTGTTGAGATTTTCTTTTGATAATTATTAAAGATAAGTCACTATTTAAGTACAGATGAAGTACACATACTATAGTTATAGTTTAGTATTAATACATTTTTTTTAATGAGGTAGAGAGAATATTGTTTTACACATTCTAATCTAGTGAAAACTGGTTATTATGTTGTTAAGACAAAGAATTATAACATCTCTTATATTTATTGACTTTTTTTTAGGCAGGAAAAATGAAACTTAAATCATTATATATGGTTTATAGTTAAGAATTAAATATTAGTTTTATATAGTAGTAACTAGCCATAGTACCTACCTCATATGCATAGTTTTAAATATGTACCTACTTGGATATTAAGTGTTTAGTTATATATAGAAATATATTTTGTAAGATTAATGTGACAATTTTTATTCAGTATTCATCTACTTAAATTATGGCTTATCATTGAAGATTATTTTATAAGTGAAATTCTACACTGAAGTACCTATTTGAACTCTATATTTGATTTATAAGTTTTTATGTAATTTGAATTTATAGTGTTTTGTTGAAAGATAGTTTTGTATGATATTTAAGTGACATAACGATTCATAATATTTTTAACAATTGACTTAGTTATAAAATAAATACATAATTCATTACAATTTATTTAAATCTAAAACAACAATAAAGACCAATATATTTTAAAACTAAATAATATTTTTTTAAAATTTAATTCAATAGAAGTTATAGTTCAAAGCACAATATTTTTTTAAAAACGTGAATTAAATTATTAAAATATTCTAGTAAAATATTATAATTTATCTCCAAAATCCATATTTTTATTATATTAATAGTTATTTTGACTTACTGTAGTTTTTACATATTTTATACAAAATTCATAATAACAAAATTACTTATATTTAGAATTTTGTTTTATTACAAAAAATATATAGTTTAAATTTTATATGTCTCATGAATATCAATTATTTTGTAAATATTTAGTGTTTTATTGTATTAAAAACATATGTTGATCATATAATTTATAATCTTTTAAAAGGAATTAGTCTGTATGTTATAACTTATTGGTATTTCATAAATTTTACTTTATTATCTACATTTGGAACCCTATAAAAATAAAATAAAACACAGAAGTTGGTCTCATTAAACCTTTGCAAGGAGTGTGAAAAAAATCTCATGACTTTTACTTTAGGCGCTGAGTAAAAATAATGTCTGTAGAAAAAAATAAAGTATATACTCAAGTAAAAAAACTATAATAAATAGTCTACTTTTGTTTTGAATTAGACAAGATAACAAAATAATTTATACAGAACTAAAAAGAAATAATTTTGTAATATCCAATTGTTAGAAAATTTATTATTGCTTGGTGGTTTTCATTTGTTATTTTTTTTTTAATGATATTCTTCTAATAAGTTGATCACTTTATAATAATGCGCCTCATTTCTTTAGAAGAAAATTGTGCATTTAATTATATTGGTTGTTATTAAAATAGAATGTTTTATAGCCCAATAAAAAATCTGGATAATTTGATAATTTTAGTTATTCTATATAAATATGCTAAAATTAATTACTACCAAATAAATAAATATAAACCAATATAATTAACTAAACAATACATATATTAATTAAAAACATTTTATTCATCTTCTCGGTGGGTTGTATTGCATTATTTTTTTTTAAAATACATTTTGTTAGATTTAGTTGTTTTAAGTTGAAATCCTTGAACTAATTATACAATTAACTATTCTATTTGTTTAATAAAAACAAAGAAATACTAAAAGAACTAAAAATAGGTACCTAAATATGTATATAAGTAATAAAAGGGTATACATTTTCTAAGGGACAATATTGTATACATACTTAAGAGTATTTAAATTAATATCATGTTTATGCATTATGCAACACTTAAGCAAAATAAAAAAAAATAATTTGTTGATTAATTTAACTATTCCTTGATATAACTTATTTTTGATGATGAACGGTAAAAAGAAATATAATTTTTTTACTGATTTTATTTATTTAAATAATTAAAATAAAATTACATTTTAATGTTTAAACCATTTTTAAACTTTTTTTTGTATATCTAAAACTATTAAATACCTATTATAAGTGTTATATTATAATAGTTCAATGTTTTCAAAGAATTTTATATGATTGATTTTATTAAACTTTATATAATATAGGATATACGATGTCTGTACAGAAAGTACGAGCCCATCTTTATATTTTCGTGTTAGCGTTATTCTTTATCATCTGTTAGGTGGCATCCTTCAAATCCCCACTTGATTGAATAACATGGTTCCATCTATGTTTCTATTTTTCAAAACAGTCCTGGAACTCACTTTTAGGAATAGCCTTAAGTACATTCGTCGCATTATTTTCAACCGTTGTTTTGTCATCGAATCGGTGTCCTTTTAGTGGTTTTTTGAGTTTTGGAAACAGCCAAAAGTCACAAGGGCTATGTCTGAACTGTATGGAGGTTGTCAAAGCAATGCAATATTGTGTTTGCTCAAAAACTGCTGCACAAGTTAGGATGAATGCGCTGGCGTATTATCGTGATGAAGTCAGTCACCACTTGCCCAAAAGTTGGGGGCGTTTTCTTCTCACTGCATCACGCAAACGTTTTAAAATTTGAAAGTTATTCTTTATTGATTGTCTGATCTGTTGGTGCATATTCGTGATGCACAACACTTTCACAATCGAAAAAAATAATCAACATTGACTTAACATTGCTCCGACTTTGACGTGCTTTTTTTGGTCTTGGCGATTCAGAATGCTTCCACTGTGAAGATTGTTGTTTTGTTTCAGGATCATAACTATAAACTAATGATTCTTCACCAGTAATAACTTTTCTAAGCACATTATCATTATTATTGACCATTTCCAGATTGTCCAAAGCGATTTCTAAGCGAGTGTTCTGCTCTGCTGTAAACAATTTTGGGATGAATTTCGCACAAACGCGTTTCATTCTTAAATTTTCGGTTAAAATTTCTGAAATGATAGTTTTTGGTATCCCAAGGTCTTCTTCTAGTTCTCTCACAGTCATACGACGATCTTGTTCGATTGCAAGTCGCATCCCCTCAATATTATCTGCGGTTTTTGTCGTCGAAGGTCTGCCGGAACGAGAATTACTATCAACAGAAGTGCGATCATCCTTGTACCGCATATACCATACCACTCTTTTATTCGTATTTTGCTCATACACTCGCTTCCGAAGGCCTTTTGCATCATTTCAATAGTTTCCGAACTCGTTTTTCCGAGTTGAAAGTAAAATTTGATGCAAATTCGTTGATCTTGTTTTTCAGTCATTTTTGAAAATAACAAAATCCAACGAACGTGAAAAAGGCACTGTAAACAAAGACACGCTGCTCATGATTTATAAGTCCGGCAGTAGTAAGTAACCAATAGATTGGTGAGGCTTTACTGTTGACGTTTCTGTCCGGCAGAGGTCGCTCGAATACTGGCGCGAAGATTTAAACGTAGGCCCGATACTTTCCGAACAGACCTCGTATATCCAAACCACAAGTCTAAATATTTCTTATTTACAGTGAATTGTTTGATATTTAATCATTCAAAAACTATATTTATAAAAAGGTTGTAAAACAAATTTCTTTTATAAATAAATTGTAGATTATTGGTGTTACATAAATTGTATTAATTCATGTATATCAAACAAATAATAATATTATTGAATTCAAGATCATTCAGATTTCTTTTTTTATACCTATTAAAATTTAAAATGTTGAGTACGTACCTACTAGTTTATCTATTAAATGTTGTTTGATGATATATTAAAATTTAATTTGAGATATTTTCAAGATTAAATTTATTCACAGAATATAAATAAACAAATAGGCTCGGGGAAAAAGTCTTTTAAATATAAAAACACATTAGTTGTATGATACATATTGTTAGGTACCTATAAATATTATTTCTTATGATGGTAAATATATTTTATTATACAGAATTGTTATCTTCTAAATGTCTTAACATATTACATATTTTTAATTTAATTTTGAAATATACTTTAAAAAATGTATAGTATTTAATTTAATTTGTAATTGAAAATTATTATATTATTCACCTGTAAAATTTTCAAATGGTATTAGTTATGTTGCACCTTTAATTAGTGTATATACTTTAATATACATTAATATATGTATATGAAGTGTCAATACATTTTTTTTAAATAACTAATGATTTTTTAAAGATTAAATTAATCAAAGTTATGATACATTAATTTGATAAAATACTGTGTATCATTTTGATGTTTCTAAATTTTAATGTAGTTCTTTAATATTCACAAAATATAATGTCATGATATATATATATATATATATATATTATAATTTGTATTCTTCATTATAATTATAGTATTATAGCATATAAAGTATTTCTCTAAAAAACTTATTTTAAATATTTTTTTAAACTTATTTTTGTTTAATAAATATTAACATTATAATTACTTAAATATTTGTTGGAATTTTATTTGAATTATTATGTATAATTGATAATAATTGGTGATATTATTGTAGTAAATATAGTAAATGTGGTAATATGGGGATTGCATTAATAACAAATTGTGTATGCAAAAGTTTGAATTGTATTTTATTCTATAATAAGTAAATAAATTAACTTTGTGTTAAAAACTAAAAATTAATAAATAATAATAAATAATTAATGGTACTTTACATAAATAAAATGTGATATCCACTAAATTTTTCCTAATTTATTTTCTCTATTAAGATTTAATGTTATCACTTAACAATGATTTATTTTACTAATTCTTTTCTTTTTTAGGTTCTTTTTTTTAATAAATAAGTACACAAGTGTTTAACAAATGCTAAACAAAAAATTCATTTGAATGAATATTGAATATGGTAAAGAAAAATCAGTTATTATGATTTATAAAAAACCATAATTCTTAGAAGCTGGAAGTTATACTTATTTTTTTAGAAAATATTGCGCAACATGTTAAAAGATATTTTGAATTTGATTGATTAACCTAAGTGAGAATTTATAATTTGGGAAACTTAAGTCTTTTACTAAGAATTTTATAAAAATTATTGATAAAGTTGAGTTACATAATATATTAAGATCATTGTAGAATTCTTTTGTAAAAAGTTTGTGTTAAACTATTAACCTTTAGAAGTTTTGATTTTTAAATTTTGTTTGGAGAGATGTATTCATTGGTTTTACAATGATATGTTTTTATTTTTTTGTTTGTCATCACTCATCATATTTTGGAATACTATAAATGCTTTAATCTTGAACTTTGAATGTGGTTTCTGATAGAAAATTAGATTTAATTGGTATTAAGTTGTAAAATATCCAGTAATATTCATAATAATTGAGAAAAACAAAAATAAATTAGGGAAAAAACAAAAATATTTTTATTGTTAAAAAATAAACACAGTATATAGCAGATCAATTTTCTCAGTTTGTTTCAAAATCTATTATCATACATAGCATATTATTATAACAGACATAACTTAAAAAAAAAAATAAGTATAAAATATTTTGTGAAACTATTGGAATCTGAAATTGTGTTTTTCAATATGAAATAAAACTTCTTGGCAATTTCTAGTATGTATTATTATAGTTTTGTATACACCCTTAAAGTTTTTTGTAATTTATATTTGGTTGTTACTATATTATTTAAGGGTGTGAATTGTTTTGACCTCCATTAGAGTAGGATGACAAGTATAAATTCAGAGAAGTTATAGAATATAACTTTTTTTTATTATGGGGATATATAGGTTGTTTAAAAATAGATAGTTTTAAAAAATTGCTACATCGTTCTAGACAAAAGAAGAAATTGAAAAACAAGTTTTGTTTCATCTTTATTTATTGTTAAGAATTGATTTTTGTTATATCATATTTTAAATGACCGAAATGTGTCTTATTAATTGTAAGTTAAATAAATTTACCATACACCATTTATTAGCTTTATTTGTTCTTTATTTGAATATATTTATTTCTATACCAATTCGATACTTTTTAGATTTTAGATATTTATTTCAACTTATTAATTATTCCAAGGGTAGGTAGGTAAGTCATAGGATAATTTATACTTTTCTTATTATAGTTTTGAATTAAAATTTATATTTTATAACAGCATTACAACTATTTACATAATGTATGAAATAACTTTTTAAATTAATAAAAATTAATTCCATTTTAGATTTACAACTTACAACTAATCACTAAAGAAAGGTAGAATAGACATAGGTTACCTAATGTTATTAAATCTAAGGAATAAGCATATTTTTGTTTTTTTACTATTAATTTTGTGTTATATTTGTTTTATTATTTTGAAAATAAAAACTTTAAATAAATAAGACTAGTAGGGTACCCTATAGGCTGTTGAATTAATATTCATTTTATATAATGTATTATTGTGCATAAAAGGCATTGGTAAAATACATAACAATGTACATTAGTTTTAAATTTAGTTGCCTAATTTTAATATCTAGTTAATCTAGACATTTAAGGATTTAATGAAAATTATATGTGACTACGTATTGAAACCTGTCAGTAAACATTAAACCCACATACAACTATAAAATAGTTATAATTTTAATTTTATACTTATTGACTACCTATTGTTAAATAAATATACATTGTATAGATTATAGGTATAGGTCACAGATAGCAGAATAAAATTGCAAAATATTTTAAAAACTATAATATTAAAAAAAAAAATTGTATGTAGCATATTTAAAACTTAGGTATTATATTATTGTTGGTAGAACTTAATGATGTATTAAATTGAAGTGAATATCTAAGTGGGGTATAAATACTCTGACTATCCAAATTGTATTAAAAAATGGTATTCTATATTATGACTTATAGGTATCCAATGGTTTTTGAATTTCCACTAGGGTTTTTACTGACAATTAAGTTATCATATATCTGTGTGTATAGTACCTACCATAACATTATAATAGTACCTATATATTTTTGGATAATTTTATTCTTTGTTGTCTTATTCAATATACATTGTACCTGCATTATTTTTTTTACTTATATTGTATAAAAGTCGATACGAGTATCGGAGTACTTATGCAATTATACAAAATAGTTAGGGAAATACATATAAAGTTATGAAAAAATAAGAAATAGGTACTATTACTATTACTATTCCTATTTATACTATTACTACTACTATATAGGTACTAGTACAGCTGATGCTAGGTAGGTACTATGTTTAATCATAATATTTTCACAGGTAAATAATGTGAAAAAACATTTATTGCTTAATTAAAAAAAAAATCATTAAATTATGGTTATAAAAGTTTTTTTCTCTCGACGAACAGGTACTGTTGAAAGTTTTTGAGTGGTTATTTAAAATAAATTATAAGAGTACCTACTTAGGTAGTTCATATATAAATGTATTTTTTTCAAAATTATGTACTGTGATTTAATAAATTAAGTAATTTACATATTGCCACAGCATATATCATACTGAAATATTAATATAGGTATATGTGTTTGGTAAGTTGTTTTGATTTGATTTACGATCAAAATATTATGTTATTGCGAATGGTATTTTTACGCGTGTATACACTAATAGTAGGTAGGTGCCTAAACCTATTGTTGTGTCCGACGTTTTTCGGGTAACGCGCTGAAGTGTATGTTTCTTTTAGGTAATTTATGTACCTATGTACTAAATACTAAAATACCTATCAGGTGTTACAAATATATCTAGTTAGAAACGAAATTTGTTTAATTTTTTTCAACTGTCACGTATACAAGGCAAATAGGTTATGGTTACTATAAATGGAGACAAGCGTCCCCGAAGGCTAATTCTCACGGACGGATTTTCACGGGTTGGGTCCGTGCCCAATTTATTCGGAGACTTTAATAGCCGTCGCTGTGTATTGTACCTATATTAGATGTATATTTTAAAACATAATAGTCTTTTGTGGTGATAGGAAGGGCTGTGTAAGGTGGACAAAAGGAGTTGGAGTACCTATGCCACGCAAATAGGTATGTGTGTGCATGTAAAAATAATTATTTGACCCCTTGGTGAACTCGTATTTATTCCTAGCACAGTTTAGTCGGTGGATAATTGTATGTAGGTACACATTACTACATTAGGTGTTTCTGTTGTCGGCATTAGAAGCAGGAGACGTGCATCGTGGGCGATGGAGCCTATTGATGCACAATATACGTTTTTCAAAGTTTAAATGCGACGATATGTGTTTTGATTATACAATATAATATACTATTTAAAATACTAATTGGCTAATTAGTTTTTTACCAATTTTGTATCTTTTATATAATTAAATATTTATCTATATACCTATCTTACACAATATTTACCAAAATACTGGTATTGTAAATAAGTACCTAAATAGATAGAAATATTAGGTAGGTAATAAACACTTCCGTTTTATTATATATAGGTAGTTATTAGTCATTACTTTATAAATATTATAAAATTTATTTAAATTTTTTATAAAAAAAAATCACAAAAATGCAATTATTGTCAATAATGTATATAGAGATATATATTTTTTATATTTGTAAATATCAAAATTATAATTATTTATATCTATTAAAAAATTAATAATATAATATATAACTTATCAGTAGTAGTTCAAAAAAAAAAACGTATAGGTAAAAGTATTATATTTAGTGAAAAGTTTTTTATATAGTAGGTAACAATTATGTTAGTTAGCTCATATGAATTACTTATTCATTAATTTATTAACTACCTACTCATTGGTATAGCATGATCTAATAAACAATAGCAACAATTTTAATCAAACCACTTATTTAATATACATATATTTCAAGCATAACACTAGTTGTCTCCAGTCTTAGAAAAAACATAAAGGTATTATGCAATTTAAATTAGGTTGGTTAATTTCGTTTACTTTTAACCCCTTTCAAGTTTTAAACCAAAATTATAAACACATTTAATTGTGAGTATTGGTGCATAAATATATAATAAAAATCTTAAAAAAAAATAGTGGCAAATGATAACATTTCAGTTCAAATACTTAAAATTTTTATCATAATGATTATTTTTGAATGTTTTTATAATAATATATAATGTTTATGCATTATGCAACACTCAAGAAAAATAAAAACAATTTGTTGATTAATTTAACTATTTCTTGATATAACTTTTTTTTGATAATGAACGGTAAAAAGAAATATAATTTTTTACTGATTTTATTTATTTAAATAACTATAATAAAATTACATTTTAATATTTAAACCATTTTTCAACTTTTTTTTGTATATCTAAAACTATTAAATACTTATTATAGGTGTTATACTATAATAGTTCAATGTTTTTAAGGAATTTTATATGATTGATTTTATTCAACTTTATATAATATAGGATATATATTTAAACCGAAAGTCTAAGTATTTCTTATTTACACTGAATTGTTTGATATTTAATCATTCAAAAATTATATTTATAAAGAGGTTGTAAAACAAATTTCTTTTATAAATAAATTATAGATTATTGGTGTTACATAAATTGTATTAATTCATGTATATCAAACAAATAATAATATTATTGAATTCAAGATCATTCAGATTTCTTTTTTTATACCTATTAAAATTTAAAATGTTGTGTAATAATAATTATTAACATAAATAATTTCTATTTTCTTTACTTAAGCTTTTTAATATCTTAGCTTTAAAAACAGCTTGATCAAAAATATTAGTATATTTTAAATCTTCTTTGTTATTTTTAAAAGTATCCTAAAAATAGAATTGTTATCTTTTCAGTATTTCAATACATTAAGTTAGATCATTAAACTAGGAACATATTAATGATAATATTTGCAAAGGTTATGACTGTATTTTAATCCTAATTTCCGACAAAATAGATTCAAATGTAATACCGTGTGATCGAGAAGTCGCGCACATCAAAATGAATGTGTTTGTTAATAGTATTTTTATTGAATTAATTTTACTTTTATTTATAAACACAAATACAAAAATACTCAAAATTAATTTATACATATACATTTAATGTGTTTTATAACATAAACTCAAAATGGCTGCCTTGTTCATTAATGCATGCACGTACCCGTTTTACCACGTTTGTGGCCACTTTGTGCAATATGCTTACATTGATTAAGTTTATCTCCGTTGTTGTGTTACTCTTTATTTCATCCAATGTTTGTGGTCTGTTTTTATAAACCCTTCCTTTAAGATAACCCCATAGGAAAAAATCTGGAGGTGTTAAGTCGGAAGAACT
>JACXSJ010000257.1:57886-105958 GCA_014851325.1 Pentalonia nigronervosa
TTATCTTGTTGCAACCAACAATCTCCTTCATCAATTTCAAGCAACGAAATAAATTGTGTTATGATGTCTTGGTATACAACACTGTTCACTGTTGTTTCAAAGAAAATAGGGCCCACTATTCGACGACGTGATATGGCACACCAAACTCCAATTTTCTGACTATGCAAAGGGGTTTCATGAAGGGCATGTGGATTTTCGGTGGACCAAATTCTGGAGTTTTGACTATTCACATATCCACTCAGATGAAACCATGCCTCGTCGCTGAAAAAAACACGGCCAAGTTCTCCAATTCCATTGTTGTCGATAAATGAACGAAACCATCTACAGTACACAAGGCGCTTTTCTTTATCCGGTTCTTTTAATTCGTGAACACTGCGAACATGATATGCACGAAATTTTAATTTTTTCATCGCTTTTTGAGCACTACCATATGAAATCTGTGAGTGTGCTGATAGTCTTCTCAAGCTTTTTGATGGTGAACGCAGCATCACATTTCTTACCTCGGCTAGTTTAGCGTCAGTCAAAATGGTAGGTCTCCCGCTTTTCTTCTTGTCTGAAACTGATCCGGTTTCACGGAAACGGGTGATTAATCTCGTTATGGTTGAATTGTTAGGTACTACCACATTCGGATATTTCACTCGAAATTCATCAATAACACAAGCATAAAAACGGCTAGCAAAATACTGTTCAACAATAAACACACGTTGTTCTTGGGAAAACGACATGTTCACAGAGCAATAATCAAAGCACTACTAAAAGCGTCGTATCATCAATACATATAACAATAACGTCTAGATTAAATGTCGGGAATACCCGTAGTGTTATTTTGAAATAACCGACAAAAATAATTTATCACAACTACTATTTAGAAACACTTTTATTTTGGTGTGCGCGACTTTTCGATCACACTGTAGTTATTGATAAGTCGTCCGTTTCATTTTGGAAGTATATTTCACCTGCATTACTTATCCACAAAAAATATTATAATAAGCATAAGCATACCAGAAAATCTGATAATTCGTTTTAAGTAAAAATAATAATAACATAAATATTTGTATTAAATATATGTATTTCTCTAGTTCGGTTCCCTGAAAAAAATTAGATGTTTAGTATACTTATTTAATTGTTATGATTTAATATTTTTAAGGATTTTAGTTTATTCCAAACTCTAGGTGGGCCACTTTTAGGTTTAAACTTGAAGTGAATTCGTGGCAAGGATTTATTTTACTATTTTTAATTAGATATTTGATTTGGACTACATGTTTTTAAAAATAATTAAATTGTGTGCTATTTTTGAATTTTATTGATGTTTTTCTTTTGTCATTCCACCATGACACTTTTGGTTTATAATTATTTGTGCATTTGTCAATTTTTTTTTTCAGTACGTATTTAAAATTAAGTTTGTGAAAAATTTGACTAATTGTATCATTGTTGCTTACTGGGCTTTTCATTTGTATTCATTTTTCTATTATATCATTAATAAAGTTGCAAATTAGGGTTATTTAAATTACATTTTGTGCCATTGATATAATTGGAAATTAAAATAAAATTTGAAAGGTAGTCATTGCTGTAGATTTCAGTGTTAACTGTCCAAGGAAGGTGCTGAGCTAAGGCTGCATTAGAAAATGATACATCTAAGAAATTCCCACTGTGTGGGCTTAGTTTGTATTACCTGGAAGGATAATATTGTTGTCTTGTAGTATTATTTTTGTTATTTTTCCTCATTTAACTGTTATTAGAGAGCTCCATATCTCGCTGTGGCTATTAAAATCACATATGATTATATATGGCAAAGATTGATGGTTAATTATTTTTGGATAAGGTAATAATTGCTAAAACTAGTTTGATTTGGTAATATATATTATAAATAGTAATTGTTTTTTATTCATGCATTGTTATTACAATTTTTTTTTTAAATTGGTGGCTGAATTGACTTAAAAAAAAATTATACATAGGTATTAATAATATGCTATACATAATGTACATTATTATGTAATAACTTATAATATTTCAAGGCTCTTATTTGGGTCCGTTATTATTCTTTGTTAACGATTAACCTTCAGTTTTTGATAATGATAATAAGATGCCATTGTTTGCTTTTGATACAAAAATGTAAAACTAATATTCATTTGCTTGAGGATTGTAAATTTTTACAATATAACTGAAACCATTTTGTTAATTGAAGTAAACTAAATTGTCTCCCAATATTAATAAATGTTGTTTATTACTCTTTGTTTATAATACAAGTCTGATAACTTTTCATTATCATATATCTAATTTTCAGTTAGAGTCTACTATTAAAGACTTGGGTATTTTTTCAGTTCTTATTTTACGTTTAATTTTTATTCTAAACTGATTATGAACAAAGCTTTGAAAATGCTTGATTTTTTAAATGGAATTGCTATTTATTTTAATAATACATTTTCTTTGAAATCGTTATATTGTACATTGGTTAGATTACACTTAGAATTTGTTCACAAATTTGGTCTCTAAATTATTCAATTCATATTTCAAATATTAAAAATGTTCAATTTTAATTTTTAAAGTCATTGGCTTTTAAAATGAAGCTTCCTATGAGATACACACATATAGTTTAGAACAGATGATGTTTTTTTTTTAAATTTTGTAGTACTATTTAATGAAATAAAACTTTATTTTACTGATTTAAATAAGATAGTAGATTTGTACAAAATACATTTTTTTTTTTTTTACTTGTTACAGGCCAAAGCTTTTTAATTACAAAGTTTGAATTATCAGGCTGTTAAAATGTTTGAACTTTTGTTTTGCATTGCTGTATGTTTTCAGATAAATGCATTTATTATAATATTTTATAATATTAAATTATTAAATCATTTTCAGATATAAAATTTAGACCCATTGTGGGTAGAAATCTTGCAAAACGGGTGGTTTTTAGTATTTTGGTTATCATCATAGAAATTAACAAAAAATACATTTTTTTGAAAAATATTTATTAATTTAAATAATTAAATAATTCGTTATTCATTACTCATTATCTACCTAATTACATTTCTAATCTAATGGTAAATATTTTAAAACTATTATGAATTATTATGAAACATGTAAATGTATAAAATTTAATTAATTAATGCAAGGTAATGAATTGGTAATATTACTAAACTTTGATGTAAATAGGTACTACATATCTGATAAATATTTTCATACTTGTATGGTTATTAAATAAATTTCATTGAAAAATCCTAATAAATCTATCAGAGAACTTTCTTATAATAATTGGAGTATTACTTATAATTTATTAATTTTAATATTATTAATGATCTAATATTCTAATTTATATTATATTTGAATGGTTATTTAAAATTAAAAGTATAGGCATAATAGGTATCTATACTGAATTGTTCTGAATTGTTCTATCTTATGCTAAATAACAGAAATGGCTTCAGTTTAAACTGGCAATTAGATTGAGACAATTTCATAAATTTTTATGCTATTGGAAAATATTGTATAATTTAATTTTTATTTTTATTGTTGAAACATTAAAATTTAAAATGTATACTTAGTCACTAAATTTAATTTTGTAGGTATTTTTTTTTATAAATATAACACTTATTTTTATGATGGTAATATAATTACAATTATATACAAACAATAGGTATTTAATTCAAATATGAAATTTAAATGTGTTATAAATACATAAATTAGAATAATATGATTATTAACCCTTTGAAGAGAGAATTAAATATTGGGTGGATAACTCAGAGAGTGAATTGTTTTCATAAAAATTTCTAAAATTTGCAAAAGTAAATACGTCATTTGACGTTTTAAATATTTGTGTTAAAATAGTAAAGACGTCAATTGACGACCCTGTTTTTTTTAATAAAGTAGTAAGAACGTCTATTGAAGTTATAAAATTTTTCTTTTTATAAATTAATATTGTATTATTTTGGGTTTTATTTTAGAATTAAACTAATTAAATAACTATTTATTATAAATTCGAGTACAAATACCTTGAATATCTAATATAAAATTATATTATTACGGAACGTAGTCGAAAGTCGAACTAATTATAATATTGTAATAAAATAAATAATAATTATTATTGTTATATTGTGATTTTGGCGGCTAACACAGTTTTAGTCAAAATCCGATGATTCCGATGTGATAGACAAACACGTGATTATAATATGTTACATGCAGTATAGGCAACAAAAATACGTATCATGAACACCATAAATTAATTTTTATTTTATTGGAAAGTGAGCACCGTAAATAAAATATTTTTTTTTCTGTAGATAGCCAATAGATACTAGTATCTATTTCATTATAACGTACATATTGCTAATATCAACGTACTTTTCATAAAAATTCGTTAAAGACAGAAACAACAGAAATAGGTCAATTGACGTGCGTACTCTACTAGCATACTAAGGAAAAACGTCGAATGACGTCTTTCCTCTTCAACGGGTTAATAGTGTGAACATTAAATATTAATGCAAGTTGAATAATTTGTCATAATTAAATTCAAAAATGTGTATTATTTTAAATTATCATCTTGGTTGTAATGTTTAATTGTTTGAATTTATTTTATTTTTTAAATACTTTTAGGTGTAAAGTTTTTGTTTAATATATATATATATATATATGAATGAGCATTTGTATTATGATCACATGGGAACGTTTTTACTTTCTTTATTCATTTATATTTTCATTTTGACATGTGATTTGGCTTGTATTAGAAATATAGTTGACTGAATAAGATTTAATATAATACAGACTGTTGTCATAAATTTCAAAATATGTAAATTTAATTGCACGTTTTTGTTTTGAATTAGCAAAACCAATATATTTACTAAAAGCGGCAAGTTTCTAATACACGTGCAGTAGCTTATATAAAATAATAATAATAAATATATTCAAACAACTTCAACTTTTCACATGTCTTTTCAGTTAGCACTAAATAACAGAGAAATATGCACACAAAATATTTGTAAAGGTATTTGTTTAAGGAGATGTGTTTAAATTTAGCATACCTACTAAAATAACAACATTTAAACAGAAGCTTAGATTTGTCTTGTGTATACATTTATTTGATAAAAAAAGAAAATAAATGTTTTTATTTAATATATTATTTTAGAATAAAATTGTTAATTTTGAATTATTGAATGACAGAAAGGGTCTGCAAACTTAGAATCAATGAGTTACAGTCTTAGGTTTAATAAACGTTAATACTTCAGTAAAATAATATGGTTTATATAGGTAGTTATATATTATTATAAAATATAATGGGATAATTTGAGTTAATTATATATATATATATATTATACATTGTTATTAAAATTAGGATATTAGTGAGGTACATTTTCTAAAAAAAGTTGCGGCTTAGTGAGTTTCTAGTATTGTTAATATTTATTTGTTTGACTTTATCTAAATATTGAATAAGTAAATAAATCTACTGCAGTTAATAAACATTTAAAATTTAAAATTAAATGAGTATCACTGGTTTAGTCAAAATATTAAAAAGTATATCGATATCATATTATACTTTATGAAATTAATTAATAGCATGAATTATTGTATAATAGGCATGGCTTATTTGAGCGTTAAAATATGTTAATAGTTTCTGATTTGTCGGTTTTAAATAGGTGGCAATCATTCGAGGTTCAGTCCATTTCAATTATTCAAAATCCGATCAATAGATCTAGTATGATTTATTTTTATTTGGGTATAAGGTTATAAAAATAAGTGTGTATTGCGACTTGATCGTACGTTTATCATATTTTTCGTTAAAGTTTAAGTATGCTGAAGTATAACTAAAAATGTGTTGGCTACATGCTTTTAAATTAAGTACCTTACTTACCAATTTACCCAGAAAGTATTTATATAAAAACCACTTACTACGCTCAAAATCATATACATTAATTTTTTTACAAGGACCTTTGTGTGTGTCTTTTTGTGTAGAAATATATTGATATCGTAACACTGTAACGGTACCTATAGCACAATGATAAAATTGCATGGTCTAAAGACTCCACACCTTTGTTAATGCATCTTCTATTTTGTAATGCCTCCTAGTCGGATAATATGTAATTCTATCTTTCAAATTACCTACTTTTATGTATGCAAATAACATAAAATAATATAATATTACTTAAATTGATGATAAGTAATACAGCCCTACAGGCTTTTATGTAAGGCTAATTAAAATAGTATTACATTGTTAAGTATATTCATACAATATTATATTGTGTTTGTTAAAGTCCCAACTCGTTAATTAGGTAGGTACAAACTAAAAACAAATCATGAGCTTTGCGTGAGTGAATTAGCCAGTATTTATTGGTGTGGGTACCCTTAGAGTTTTAACTAATACTAAATTCTGGTATAAATATACAATTATTTTAGAAAAAAAATTGTCTGCCGATTACTCTGTCAAACAGCTACTTAATAGCTATTATAAAAATAAAAGGTAATATCTATAACCTATGTCGTATGTAAATAAACTGTAGCCTGTAATAGGCAGGTGTAATCGTATTTGTCTGTTCAAATGTTTTTCGGTAGGTATATAAATGCTACAAAATATATGTAGTCAAATTAGTATTAAGTAAATACTCAGAATATAATTTAAGTGCATAATATTTATGTAATTTCTTGAAAAATTAGGCTTATATAGGTTATTGTATAGGTATGTGTTAAATAGGTTATTTTTACATACTAAAATTGCTATCAATATAGGTAGTTAGAACCTAATCACGATTCATGATACACTAAGACGTTCAGTCGTGTGAGTATGTGGGGTTTAAACTAGATACACCTCAATTGAAAATGATTTCGGTTGTTTTGAACTAATTTTAGTATTTTATCCAGAAAGCGGTATTCCATGGGATGGTTGGTCAATATTTGTTTATTTATCATTTATCTTCTTGAAAATATTTTTAAAATTATCTGTTGTCTTATGATACAAAAATGTGTTTAGTCTCAAAAACTTAATAATCAAAGTAAGACGTGAGTTGCTATTAAATATAAAAATAATAGCTAGAGGGAATTAGTTTTCTTAATAAAAGTGGGTAATTACTATTATATGTCTTCTTTTTATTTCATATTTGTTGTAGGTAATAGATATTAATGTGTTGGTTTTTATTTTTTACCAAATATTATACAAACACTGTCAATTGTCAATTGTTATAAGGCAAATTTTAATTAAATAATAGCCGATTATTTGATAATTATTACTTATTTACTATGGCTCTTGTATTCGTTTATTTTATATATTTATAAGTTTATGATTGTGTGTAACTTACACATCTTATCTTAGCTATTGTTACTAATGGGGATATTTTGAAATATATTATTATTAGGAAAGATAAATATATGTTTAATACATTACCAACTTATAGGCTAGATTTTTCATTCTGCCTTGTTCAGCTTAAAATAGTCTTTATTAAATTCGCTTAATAGTAGTCCGGCCTAGTTCTGTCCATTTGTGGTGGGTTCTTTTAAAAATAATACGTTGGATCCGACTCAATGATTCGGCCTTAATTTAACTTCTTAGGACTAAAATCTTTATTATACCAATATTTTGGTTTGGCTGGTTTTGTTTCAGAAGCTATCGGTTTTATCATAGTTTTAATTGAGTTTTAGTTCGGATCGGTTAACAATAATTTAGGACAATGTAAAGCTCTTGCTTGTAGGTATATATGGGAATTTCAAAGAATTAAAAACTTACAATATTATCTTGGTTTGATTAAGTTTTTCATTAGTTAAATACTGTGTTGCCTATAGTAGCTTCATCGGAGGCGCCGAGATTCATTCTAAGTTGCGAAATTATAAATTTTGTATGGTTAGGTTAACCTAACCACAAAATTCTATTTTTTTAGCATACTTACCGGTTACCAGTGAGAAGTTTCTTAATTAGTATCTTTATATGTTTGTTAATTAGTTAAATTAAATTAATATTTAGGAAAAGTAGGTTGTTGTTAACAAAAAAACTAAAAATGTAGACTTTGGATTTAATGGTTTTGATATTATTATCTTAGAATTCATTAGGTAAACAATGCAATTAGGAAAAAAATAAAAATATTTTAAAATTGATTTAAGTAAGTTTATTTTAATGAAAAATTATTGTTAACAGTAGCATATTACATGGGAATAGAGATACCACAAAGACTGCATACATGCGTGTACCTATACAATATTGTGTAGGTATTGGGTAACTTAAGTGGATACTACTGATACCTATACTATTGATGGATATAAGTATTTATTTGATAATAAGTAATATCGAGTATAGTTTATAAGTTATTCTCTTGCATATACTATTATTGATTATTATACATTACTCTCGATAATCATACAAACATTCTTTAGCCATTATCTCCAATGATCAAATTAAAAAACAAAAAAAAGCTACTAATATTACGCATTTACTGCAAATACCGTGACCACTAGCCTAAAACATACACTGCGGCCGCAACATTTGGAACAATGTTGAAAATGTCTGCAGGTTTCATACATCTTTTATGACAATCTTAATTTCTTTCAGAATCGATTTTGTAAGCATTTAGTGCACGTAACATATACCAAAAGACTGTACATAAAAAGTTTTTTTTCGAGTTTCGGCTACAATTCAATTTATATGTGAACTAGAACGACCAATAAAATTGTTATTTCAAGGACTGAAAATTCCTTCAATTTTTATAAAGAAGTATAGAGAATAGAGATATTTCATTTATAGCTTTCTATAAAGAAAACACCAAATTGAATTGATGGGTCGTGTATAACGAAATTGTATTGTAAATATTAAATAGTTATGTGTTTACTGTCTGTTCAAGTGATTGTAAAGGTATGAGGTTTATTTTTAACAGAAAAATATTGTTTGTGTGTATAATAAATGTAAAAAATAGAATTTGACTTGAAGTACGTTCGTTCCTCTAAAAAAAAAAGAAAAATGTTCACCTTATAAATATTATTTTTTTGTTTCTTGCTAATATCGTAGAATCAACAAAGATACTTTCTATAATTTTTATGCATTTATCCCAAAATAAGTAAATATATTAGAATTTAGTTTTCATAGTAGACATAGAAATCATTATTTTTTTGTTGGAAAGTATAGTATAGTACCTAGTAGGTACCTACCTATATATTTATTTCTATTTGTGATTTGATTCATCATTATTTGTGAAAGAAGCGTTTTCTCAGAACTTGGACCATGTTTTCTTCAAAATTTCAAAATTTCAAAATTCCAAGACGTAAATATAGTAAATGAATTACAATTTAAGATCCTAAATGAACCGTATTTAAAGATTAAAAATATCGATTTTTTTAATAAAAAAACTAGGTATAATAACTTCTGGTAATCGATACATTTTGATTTTCGTTAAACTCACCGTTATCATAATATTATACATAACAATTTAAATTTATAACATTTTTTGTATATTCGTCAAATAATATTATAATTTATCGTTTTTTTATAAAATATTATTCTGTGATCTGTAGATATTTTTTGCAAGTAGGGTTGCAGGTTATGTAAAATTCTTCAAACGTAATGATTCAATGAGGTATAATTAAATATCATATTATTAATATATTCTAATTATATATATACATGTGCCTAGGCGTGCGCACCAGTCCAGTTTGTATACTGCTACTGCATTTTTTTTTGAGCCCGATCTCGTCTAAAATATGTTTTTTTCTTTTGTTTCAGCAACCGGAACTATTAGTTTTACGTTATTAATTACATTTATTAATGCTATTTATTACATTTGAACTTTACGCAATACACGTGCACTACTTCAGTGCTTATTTGATACTAGCCGTAATTACTATTTACAATTTTTTTTTTAAATGGTTGTTCTTAATGTATAGAAAAAAAAAAAAAACAATTATTTTTAAAAGTATTATTTTATTTGTTTCTTTGATTTGTAGTCTCATGATTATTAGTTGGTCGGATATGCATATTATTTTCTTATTACTTAGTCATGCGTTAACTTATTGTGGTTAATTCTCATTCAATTTTAATTAAAATTTTACATTTCTTGTTATAGATGGTTCTTTTAATTTTTCATAGTTCTTGCAGGGTTTTTGTTACTACAATTTGTCTCATTCTAGTTGAGAGAAATATTATTTATTTGTTGTTTTATGTCAGTATATGTTTGTATAATAATTTGTTTGTACAGTAGGTTCTCGTTATGTCGAATTTTGAGGGAAACAGGAAAAAGCTAGAGATATTGAGTTTTATTAAACAATTTAAAAAAAAAAATTAAAAATTATAATACATATACGAATAATAAATAATACGAATGCTAATAAATATAAATTAATAAATATAAAATGCTAAATGAATGAACGACATCTTCCAAATTAGATAATGTAAAAAAAGCCTTAATTAACATTTATTGATGTCTAAATAAAGTGTCATCTACATTTTTTTATATTTCTACAATTGAACTTCAAAATTTTATCTTTCTGTTTAATAATTGACGATAATGTATTTGATGGAATATTGAATTAATTGGCGATTTCACATTTTTACGGTCACCTTTTTCAACTAAGCGTATCAGTGAACTTTGTCCGAAATTGAAAGGACATTTAAT
Source organism: Pentalonia nigronervosa (assembly GCA_014851325.1). Lineage (NCBI taxonomy): Eukaryota > Metazoa > Arthropoda > Insecta > Hemiptera > Aphididae > Pentalonia > Pentalonia nigronervosa. The sequence goes on from JACXSJ010000257.1 coordinate 68,455, forward strand.
TCACGCTTCTTTTCTATTTCACTACAAACAAACGAACGAACTACGAACGACTACAAATTAGACTACCAACCCGTGAAATCACAATCACTATACTGAATGTACTGTAAAATTTTCTGTTCTTACCGTAATAAAAATATTATTTGTATACTCAAAATAATAAATTTTATATCAAGTTATCTAGAGCAAAACGCTATTAAGTGTAATGGTAGTTACAAGGGGATTCAATGTAGTTCACTAGTTCGAAATAACGAAAAATTCGAGATAGCGACGTTTGACATAATAATGATCTACTGTATTTGATTTAGTCACCTTTTTTGAAATTTATTTGTTTACAACTGGTTACCTACCTAAGTAAGTAACCAGTTGTAAGTTGTTAGTTTAACATGATTTTGTAGATTGCTATATGTGTTGACAGAATCACTGAAAATTAAAAAAAAATTGGGTATGGTTATAAATATGGAGAATGTTCATATATATTTTGATAAATTAACATGTTTTTTGAAGTGACCGCTACGTCGACAACATAATTTTAAGGTGTAACAAAGTTCGAACCCTAATTATTGCAATTTAATATTACATATTATACCGATAATCTTAATATATATTGATAATAATCATAATAAATAAATTAATAAAAGGAATACATAAAACCACTATTGTTTTTTGTTTAAATTTACTTTTATACTTCCTAATATTATGTAGCTATATTATGGTACCTATAATTATAATACTTTATATACGTAATTTTAAATTACAATGTAGAAATACATTTTGACCAGTTTAGAACTATTAATTTCTATCTATATTAAAATAAAAATAATAATTTCAGTGGAGATTGACTTGGATAGGTACTATATTTTATCGATAATATTGGTTAAAAATACATATCTGGTAATTAAAAATATTGACCAGTGGTACTTATTAAATTATTCAGTCATTTCATTTTTCATGATAGATCTGTGTTTAGAGTTTTCGCAAAACTGTTAGGTTTGACTATGGAGTATATGGTTTCTTATTTTAGGTAATATTTGCATTTTTAAAAAAAAATATTAGAGATTCCTTCCTCATTTAAATTAAATCCTTTAACTTTTAAGTACTTGTCGTTTAATAAAATTATAGGTAATCATTTTGTGTTTTAGCGAAGACGGATTATTTAAATTTTATACCTTTCATCTTTAAGATATTCAGTGTTGATCACACGAATAATAATAAACAATTTGTAATAAGTAATAACTTTACAATATAATATATTTAGAACTTAATATTATACGTTAATCGTGATCATAATATCGGCGATTTTGTAAAAAAATGATAAGTTTGGCTTAAAAAAAAATAATAATGAGTAATAGTTATTTATACAGTTGTATATAATAGGTACATCTCTATATTATATTACAAAATTAATTATGTATTGCAACTTTTATTTTTCAGTAATGATAATTATTATAGCAACTAACTAAAAAAAAGTAATTAAAAATGATAAAACTGATAGTTATGTAATTGTGGAGGTTTCACGAGCAGAGCTGGTAGTGGCAAATACTATAACATAATAAAATAATAATAATAATAATAACAATCAAGAGTGACGACTTTAAAAACTCTAATAATGATAACTTGTAATAATAATGATTATTTTCATTACTACTGTCCATTAGGAAATATATCTGTTATTGATTTTGATTTATATTGTAGTCGATTGCAAATCGAAGTACAAGGAAACACAAATAAAATTAACAAAATTTATGGGAATACAGTATCAAGTGTTTTTAACACAGCGTGCTTTAAATGAATAAGCAGCAGTAATAGAAATTCGTCATCTAAAGGTTTGGTATAGGTGTTATAGTTTTTTTTTTATAACTTTTCTCGATTTCGTGTCGGCCAACTAGCGCGCGCTATGGGACGCGTAATTAATTATGTTTGTTCAAACGACGGCGGTGCACATTATAGTTTTTCTTTGATATAATATAATAATGCTGTTTAATCGATCGATTCATCAATTTATCGCTATCGATTAATTAAAAGTGACAAAAGGCGGTGGGGTGGGCCGCCGCAACTTCAATCTCTCGGTGGCATAAAGCCGCGTGTATAATAGGTCTGGGCCAGGTTTGTGTCTGGCTTAGGAACGTTTTATAGTCGTCCGTATCTCGTGTGAGAGCGCGCGTTCAATTCACCGTGGCGCTGGGTGAGAGCGATATAATATTATTAAACAATTATACTGTTTCTTGATAATTGTGTGTGTGCGTTCGTAACCGATTCATTAGCACGCGGGTTCTGTTCGTAGGTACCTATGTATAAGTAGTATTTAGTTCACACTGTATTGTATATATATATATTATTTCTCATCTCATGCCGCATATTCTAAGGATGTTTCTCAATTGCCTGCTGCAACAAAAGTAGGGTGTTGAATATTATGTTGATGTTTGATAATCTGGTGAGGGGTTGCGGATAAAAATAGTTTTCAAATCGAACAAATATATCTATATTGTTTTGTGATATAATATTTGGACGGGGTGGAAGAATATTGGAAATTAAAAAGATTTATTATTATTATAATCTTACTGCTCGTATTCGTTAAGTGAACTACATTTTTAGTGATTCCTAGTGATCGATTTTGTTACAAACATTTTGGGCACGTTTAACTAAAAGACAAAATTAATTTTTATGCAATTTTACGAACAATGGTTACAATTTGTTAAGTAGTTAAAGTAGTTTATTCACATTTCTAGGTATACTGATAATTAGAGTTAGGATGTTGATGACCTAAAAAACACACAAAAATGCCCTAAAAAAAATGCAAAAAAGCCCTAAAAAAGGTGCAAAAATGCTCTAAAAACTTCAAAAAATGACCTTAAAAATTATCTAAAATACTAATTAATCAATAAAAAAATATAAATATAAAAAAATTAATCAATAGGTCTAATGTCTATGTCAATTTAATCTTGTTTATCGGATTTATTCCATACAATTTATAAATATAATACTCGATAAGCGTGTATGATCTGCGTATGTCTGAAAGAGCACTCGTTTCATCAATATAACACTCAAAGAGTAAATCTTATCGGAACGCGATAAAATAATATACATTTTTTACTAATAGTCCAAAACTAAAGTTAGATTATAATAAATTAAATTTGTTTCCAAACTTGGATGTAACATTTGCTCTAAAATCTATAATTTGTGAAAAATGCCCCACATTTTATAAAAAGTATAAAAAATGCCCTAAAAGATGAAAAAATGACATTAAAAAACAAAAAAAAAATGCATTTATAGCTAAAAATGCAAAAAATGCAAAAAAATGCAAAATAAAATTAGAATATTCTGCATCAAGGGCGCATGAAACAAATTTTTAGCTAGGATAGCATTGTACAGAATAAAAGAAAAAAAAATGCAAAAGTCATCAACATCCTAACCTTACTGATAATAAAAATAAAAGTTGCTACGCAGAGTGTATGGTTAAATCTGCAGTGAATTCATTCTTTTAATTCATGTACCAAGTTACAATATTACATCATTATTTTCCCAACTCGCCTTGTATTAGTTTGTTGGACAGATAATTTTAGGCTTTTCGATAGATGTGCTGCTCCTAATTTCTCTTGACAGAACCAACTCTTGAGTTAATGTCGTTGTTTATAATACAATAATATTAGTCTATTAGATTGTTTGTTTGACAACTCAATCACTGTTCATAACTACATGTCTTAAAATTGTTTTAAGTAGAAACACTGATATACCAATAACTAGGTATTTCCATTTTTTAACTATCTAAATTGGAAAAATTTAAAATTATTTTATATCGCCTAACTTTTTTTTTTCGTATTTATAACTGTTACGTGCATCATTGGGTATCGTCACAAATCTCCATAGTATGATCTAATTAAGTATTATGTAATGTTGTTGTTATTTTGTTTATTAATCATCAGCTGACACGAAACCATGGCAATACAATTTCGTTAAAAACGTGTTGTATAAAAGTAAAAACTATAAAACTTGTATAAAACTATGTGACAAGTTAAAATTCAGGTAGGTAAATTAAAATTATTGTTAAAATTACTGTCACTAACACTGATTGTGATATGACAGTTATTTTTCGTCGTCTCTTATTAATGATAGGATGTTGTTGTTATAGCTGTAATTTAGAAAATTGCGTCTTTTCGTGAGTGTACATAAAATAAACAAATTATGTAAAATAAGTACCCACGTACAAACATCACATAGGCAATATTATTTGGTCTTATGTGCCGAAGCTGCTTTATCATCATGACGTAATAGGTATCTATACCTATCTTGGTAAATTATTTTGAACATAGTTTTGAAAAATAAAAATTGTAATTTAATTATTTGAATGTCATTAACTCTGGTTTGTGTAATACTTATATGAATTTAGCTTATTGTCGTAGAAATAAAAGTCGCAATAATAAAAACTGTATCTATAAACACCAAGCATATATGGGTTATATGTAGACGTTCATTTATCGGATCCTTTTGTAATTATATACACACGAAAACGATGGTACTGATAGAATGTCAGTTGAGTAAATTTTTAATTGCAATAGTAGTGAGTTGGCGTGTTTACTTTATTTTATAGACCCTAAATCCTAGTTAGGTAGACGGCAGTGGTGTTTGATCGTGTAATACGGGCGTGTGCACTGGTTTTAATGATGTACTTTATTCAAGTAACTGTCGTCTTATAATGTCGGAAAACGAAAACGTTTATTTCGCACATGCAATTGACAGTCTATTCAATTAAACTTTGAGTATTCAAACCTTAGAAGCAGTATTTATTAAAGTTTGTCAAAGTAATTTATAAATTAATCTGGTCTATGCCAAAAACTATAATGCATATGCGTGTCAAGAGACTGCACCAATCGGATTCTCATCTGTAAGCCCTAATATTTTTCTAAATAGTGCAGATTAATGGGTGTATTTATTTTAACGTAATAGTCAAAATGTTCGTAGTCTTTCAGCTTAAAATCAATTTTATGACACTAATACAACATGCTTAAATTTAAGTAACTTTTTTGAAAATGCCTAAACCGTACAAAATATGACTTGTCATTTATTTTATTGATTTATATTTCCTATTTTTTTTTCAAGTCCTTAGGCTGTTGAAATACGTATAAATATGGTAGTTTATTTATTGCACATTTGAATTTGTTATTTTAGTTAATTTTTGTGTCTTTGTTGTAAATATTGTTAGTTATTGATTGTTTAGACTTTATAGGTTAGGCTTTATCAGGTTATTATAGGTTTTTTTAAATCGTTTATAATTAAAATTTCGTTGTGATTTTTAGTTTTTATCTCATGCTTATATAATCTATATGGTTAGGTTAGATTAGGTTAGGTTAGGTTAGGGTCGATTTAGTATTTATAGGAATACAAATTGTTCTGTTGACAATAAATATTTGTACTTACAAGAAAGACTCATCTAAACTCTGTATCATATTATAAAGTAATAGTAAAATATAATAAAAATACAATAATAATATTTGTATATAAAAAATAATATATAATATATTTATAATAATAAATACACTAAGATATCTATAAAAGTATATATTATTTAAAATGTACATAATATAGTATGTATAATGTGTATCTATTAAAATGCGCAATACTAGCTGAGAATAATTGGCCCATTGAAAAGTTTTTAAGTAGTACCTACTTATAATTATATCAGTTTGGCTTCCCAAGTTAAAAACAAAATAGTAATAAATAAGGAATGAAATGGAATATATATTTTTTTTTTATTTAAAAATAATTAGGCTTTAAGAATGGAGGTTATTAGCCTGCAATTAGATTTTACATAATTTTTTTGTTTTTAAAAAGTTAGATGTTACATTATATACAAATTATAAAGTACGATTTTTTTTTGAATATTTTAAATTACAATTTTCTAATAATATTTGTGGTATTTAAACATGTTATGATTTTCATGGTTTGGCTAAGAATATAAATTATACACACAATAAATACATTTTATGCATATTTATTGATAAACGATTCAAATTTCAAGTCATAGTAACAATAAACTAGAATAACAAAACAATGATATGTCAATGGCACAAATACTGGTGTATAGATAGGGTTTATATTTAGATAGGTACAGGGTCGTTTATTAAGGTAGTCGCTCACAAAACTTCAAACTTTTGGGGTTAAGTTCAGCCAGTAGCCATATTGCTGAATTTTTTGATGTAACCTAGTTATTTTTTTTATTGTAGTTGTTATACATTATAATTTATATAATTTATCAATTATTTGTGGTAGTTAATAGTTTAATATCATTAGATGCTCTTTTGTGTATTTAAGTGTATTTGTTAATTATTGTTATCATATTTGTAGTTGTTTATTTTTATTATTATATTTTTAAACGTATAGGTTAGATACATTATTTTCGGATCTATTGATTTGGCTCTCAAACATAGGTAAGCGATATTTTTACGTATTGAATTAGCTCCCTCGACATTTATTTTTCGGATTAATGATTAGATAATTGTAAGCAGTTATCCGGCATTGTGTCGCTAAAAATATTAAAGTCTTGTACTTTTTCAATTTTTATATTTTAAGAATCTAACTTGTTGAAAAATATCTTGGGAGCCAATTCAATGTTCGATGAGGTACTTTATCTAATATTGGGACCTAACCATTATTTTTTTCATTCAATTTAGCCTAATATAAAATTTATTTTTTTTTAATTCAAAAGGTAAAAATAAAGAAAATAATAATTTTAGGATAAACTTGTTTAGGTTAGGTTAAAATAATTTTAGGATAAACTAGTTAATGTGTTGTAGGTACGTTAAATAACACGGTGAATGAAACACATATTATGTGCATACAATTATCTAGCAAAATGTTAAGTCCTATTTTGAATTCATACGATTATAAAGTTGTGGATAAGTACCTATTTTATTTTAAAGTTTCTATAAGGTAGTCTTAATAATAAAAACGTATTGCGGTTACAGTCCAGTTCATAGATTCTAAAAGGCTATACCGTTATTACAATGAATGGAAATCTTATTTTAAGTTATTTTAATTGTGATAATAAATAAATGTTTATTATATATTTTTTAGCTAACCGTCGTCGATCACATAATCTTGCTTTTCCTAATAAGCTCTTATCAGGCTCTGTCGACTCCTCTTCCCTCCTTGCTCTAATTAACTTTAAAGTTCCTGTGTGAGATGTACTCACAATACACATACTTTCTTTACTCCACATTGCCCAACAAATTATTTAAAAAACGAGCTCATTACATGTATGATGAAGTTAGTCAATGAGGGTCTGTCATTTCTTCCATAAAATCTTTATAACTATATTATTTTATTATATTTTGTTTTTTACTATCTATTACTCTTGTTTTTATGTTCCACACTTATAATATGTATCTTGTACTATTTTGTAAACATAATACACAATAATTGTATCCTGGGCTCGCGCCCGTTTATCTTTAATAAATAAATAAATATATTATATATATTTATGTGCTTGAAACAATTATTACATTATTTATAATTTTTACTAATAGATAAACTTAAAAATGTACACATTTTAAGATTCAGAAATTGATTTTTTAAGTATATTTTAGGTAGACAATGATTTATAATAATATGAATTCTTATATAATTTAGGTTTATTTATTGAGATACGTCATGGTATTGTAAATTATGACATTCGACTACTGATATAGCGTATATTAAGTATTTATTAAACTTTTAACCAATAATTCCACAATTTAAAACATTGACAGTTTCTATGATTTTTGAATGGTGTTACGACTAACCTCCAAATCATAACTAAGACTTAAGTGAGTGATGTTATGATCTATTTTTAAAGTGTCTGGCTATACCTATAGCTAGACATCATCTGAGATATTTGTTAAGTCCGACTGAGAATATCTTCCGTAGGTGAGATCCTTCAACGGACCCTCTTATATAAGTCTTGTAGGGAGAGTGGTGGCTATACAAAAGATGTTATGCTAATTTTAAGTAAATACTTAGGTATTATTCAGGGCATGCTGCAAGTACTAATAGAGAGAGTGCGTGATTTACATTATTAACAATGTGACTTGGATATTAATAACAATTTCCAAATAAGATTATTAATTTGTCTTTATTATAATTGTTGATTATTATTTATTCTGTGGTACTAAACTAGCATGAAATTAAGAGTTACACAAATGTTCGAAATGTACATTTATTATTTTTACATTTAGTTTTATACTGATACCATTGATAATATTAATGTGCTGCAATATTACCATATCCTGTTGCCTTTAATGTAATTTTCTAGTTGTATGTTGTATCAGTTTTCCATCAGAAAAAAATTTCTTTCGTCACGGAAATATTTGTATTCTTTAGTTTTAGTTGGTATGTAATTTGCTGTACCTATTAATATTAATACTTAATATTTATGAAAAATTATTACTTTTGAATTAATTATAAGAAGTTTGTACAAATTTTTATTAACTGCAAGAATCATACGGCTAATACATTCTGCATTTCCTAGCTCTATTCACATCGGAAATAGACGTCTTGGTTTTATTTTTATTGTAAGTTTCTCAAATAACTGATTCGAATTCTTTGATGTTTTTTTTACTTATATTTCAAGACATTTATTGGACGACTCCTTTAGATCATCTATCTTGTACTTGACGAGTGCAGTGGTATCGGGTACATAATGATCTTCATTATTTATGCTTAACTATATAAAATACTTCACACAATTTCGATTAGAAACATCTAAGTATGCATAAACTAAAAATTGATAACATTAAATTAAATTTGATTTGGCGTATTAATTACCAAGTTTATCTAACTGATCACATTCTACTTTGCATTTCTCAATTCCATATCTAACTCCCCCAAGTTATTTTTTTCAAGTCATTTGGTTGTTTGAAAATGTAATATTATAAATTATAATAATATATAAAGGATATAAATTTAAATCAGAAAGATCATTATGATGTACCTTTCACTAACGACAAACGATTTCTCGCAGCTTTGTAACCAAACATGACTTTATATAGTGATATTTTTTAATAAGTACCTAAAAAAAATATTAAAAATATATATATTTATTTATTATATGACACCCTCGAAGAATAACGAGGTACAGAAATATATAAACATAGTACAATAAAAGATTACAGTGTGCATACAATTTAGGATAACAATATTTAAGAATAGGTAGAAGATTATATCTATATAATGTGATAAAAGATAGATAATAGTTTTTAGTAATAGATTTTAAAAAAAAAAAGATACATAGTAAAATTAAATATTATTCAAAGAAAAAATTATTGGTTATTAGGTATATATCTTTGATTTGTTTACATTGTCAAAGAAAAAGTTAAAATTAGAGATGTTATTATAAGAAATCAACAAACGATTAAGATGACTGTAATTAACGAATTTATTCGTGCCTAAACTAGTAAAAAATAATTCGGACTACCGGGTATTGTAAGTCGGCATATTAAGACAAATTCGTTTCAGTAGAATTTAGCACTATATGGTTACATATCTTACTGGTTCACCAGCCCAGCCAGTTTTATCAGCAATCATACGAAAGAACCATCTTTGATTTTTTTAAGTTTGTTATTATGACCAATCTACTTGAGTTGGGTTTTAGACAATCGAGCTGAATTTAAGGATAGATCTTACAAGAAATAAGTATAAAGCAAGTAAACAATTAAGATTATTAAATTTAGAGCAATTTCTTTTCAAAAATCTTAAGTTATGAATAGCTTTACTACAAATTAGATTAATATGTTCAGTAAAGCTTAAGTTCTCTGATAAAGTAACTCCTAAATAACGATCATGAGCAATTTTTTTAAGATTATAATCTCCAATTTTATAATTAGAGGATATTTTTTTTTACCATGACAGAATGAAATAAATGTACATTTAGGAGAGGTTATCTAAATCACTTTGGAAACGAAGTGTGTCATTTGGTGAGTAAATAGTAAGAAATAATTTTAGATAGTCTGTAAATAGTAAAAATTTAGAAAATTTAAAAAATTGGAGGAATATTATTTATACAAATTAGAAATAACAAAGGTGATAAATGTCTACCCTGGGGTAACCAGACGGTGTATTAAACTTTTCAGACATTTTATTATTAAACTTCATTATTTGGAAGCGGTCAGTAAGATAAAAAAATAACCATGACAAGACAGGTTTACCGAAACTAAAATGGATTTGTTTAAAATCAGAATTAATATATATTAATTTTATATGTATTTATTTTTACTCAAGAATTGAGTGGTCAACTGTATCAAATGCTTTTTTTGTCTGTGTAGACAACATATTCTATTTAACCACCGTATTAGATATATAGTTAAAGAACATTAAAAGATTAATATCGGTTGATTTCTAATGATGAAAGCCATGTTCGATGATTAGAGTATGTTTCAATATATCTGATAATTTAGGTTCAATTATCTTTTCAAATAGTTTAGGGAGAACACTTAACTTAGATATTGGTCTGTAATTAGTGACGTCTGATCTATCACCAGCTTTCCAAATAAGTGTGACATAACTAGATTTCCAATAGCTAGGGAAAACTCCTGTTCTAAGTAATAAAGGAAATAATTCATGAACGGGGTAAGTTAAGGAATAACGATATGCATTTAAGAACAGTGAGGGAATGGAATTTGAATCATATGTAGGATCTTATTTTAGTTGAATCAATACTAAGAGAAACTGAAAAATAAATAATATCAATTGAATTTAATGTATTAGAGGAATTATTTTGATTAGTAGAGCTAGAACAAGATGTATAAAATGAAGAAGAAGAAGATTTAAATAAGTATTCGATAGGTAAATTATTATCAGATATTACCGGTGTCATGTAGTATATTATTATAATACTACATGACACCTATGCGATTATTGTCGGATTTTTTTTTTTTGTATACTTCCAAAAGTATTTTGAACTAAGGGATAGTTGATTTTGCGCATGGAGTAAATAATTACGATAATATATTATTTTCATTAAATTTTTATATATTTTCCTAACATAGAAAAATAATTTATAAGCATCTTGATCGTTTGATATTTTAAATTTTGAATGAAACGATTTTTTTTTTAAATATATTGTTTTAGTTTAGTATTAAACCAAGTAGGAAATTTAGAGTTGTTATTATTAATAAATCTAGGTACGTATTTATTTATTACATCGTATAAAATTGTATAAAATAAATTTATATTTTTATTAATATATTTATCATAAAATAGATTATCCTAGTTAATATCTTTTAACTCACGGCAAATTGAATAAGTAGTCGGCTATCAAGAAATTAAAATCAGTGCTAAGAGTTGAATTTACTTTTATATTAAAATTAGTTAATTCAAACGATGGTATAAGGTAGGATGGTACCTATCGATTGAGACTAAGACTTAGTTGATTCTAGTTACTGTGATATTCGGAATATTACTAAAAATCCGGTCTAAAATTGACTCAGGGTTATTAAGTTTATTATTATATTGAATAAAACCGTTTAATTGACAACATTTAAATAGAACGTCAGTTTTATCAGAATGTAAACCATTAAGTACTCATTAAGTACCCATCGCAATTTTTGTTAAAAGTAACACTAGAAAAATTATAATCACCTGTAAGAATGAACCTTGAGTTTGGATCGATTTTGTCAATAGTTTCTACATGGTTAATATAGACATAAGGTGGACTATTAGGGAAGATATAGAAAGCACTTATAATTAAATCGAAATTATTATGTGACTTTGATTGAATGAAGACTTGTCTGATACATGTGGTTGGTTTAGATAATATAATGGAATCAAATTTATCTCTTTTTATGCTAATTAAAACACCGCCATCACTTTTTGATGTGAACTAATCTTAGTACATCTATCCATATAGTTATAATCGTGAAACCCAGTTCAGAGTCAAAAATATTTTCGTTAAGCCATGATTTTATCTTCGCCAACATTACGTTTTAGGACTAAATCAGAATGAACATTTTTCATGAACTCCCGTTGCATATTTTTTAGGTCTTGGTTGATCGAAATACCTTGTCATTGAGATTGATTTCGAAGCTTTGATTTTGCTCTGAGAATTGTATTAACATCAGCCGAAGACGATAATTCAATCAGAATTGGCCGAGGCTTAGAATTGTAATTACCCAAGAGTATACATTTAGTAACGGAAAGGTTGAGTTCCATAGTATTGAATAAATTACATATTATATTAGCTTAGTATTTTATCAACACACTTGACAGGTTTATCAGATACGTTGAATACTAAAATATTTTTACATTAGTGGAGTCTATCATGAGTTTCATTAACAGTGTCGTAGACAAGACATCTTCAATAGATACTTATTTTTTATTAGTTGGTATTATAACGTAGGAATTTTTGATAGGAGTATCTTATTTTGATTTAAGACTGCATGAGTTCATGGTGTACGTAAATAATAGAAAATTAAATACAAATCATGAATTAACTGTGCACTGTGTAAATACACTATACGATTATAATAATTATTATTTTTGGGTTAGGTAAATATTTGTAAGAAATGTACCTGAATAAAGTGTTATATTATTTTGAAATTGAATACAATTCAAATCAGATGATGGCAAGTTAAGATTTATTTTCAGGTATCGAATCTCTTAGCATGTTCTTCACAAGTCAACTTAATTCATCAACTCTCGGTTTTTTATGCGCTTTGGTTTTTTATGTTGTATTTTTAAATCACTCTATACGTGACAATGTGGCATGAAGTTCTAGAACTAACAAATTTACGGTCATTATTCGTGTGAAAATTTACCAACGAGGTGACACACCAATGTTGTGTATATTGTTTTATTCCAGCAGTTTATAATGTTATATTGACTTGTTTACTTTTACACTATAATACTAATGATCCACTAAAAATGAATTGTCATCCCATTTGTACTTAATATTTTAAAATTTATTGGTGTAAAATTAATTTTTAATTTCATTTATTGCCATCATAAAAGTTTACCAAAAACAAAAAAAAAAACATACAAAGAGGTAAATATACACTGGTGTGATCGAAAATATTTATTAACTATAACGTAGGTACATAGTAAATATTTTAATTTTTCCAGTATTCTAATTATTTTAGAACCTTACCATTTCATAATGTAATTAATGTTGCTCACTGATTTATGAGGATAAGTATTGATTAAGTTAATACCTAAACCTAATTGTCAAAATATTATGCCTTTTACCAGGTTATTATCATTTACCGTAACGCATATTAATTAATATAAAAAAACGTTGCTACTGTTTGTGTATACCGTGTATGGATGATAGGAATTGTATAATTTTATTGGCTTAAGTGAGTTTCTTATGCATTATATTTATAATTTATTTTAAAATCTAAGTAGATATTTAATAATATTTGATTTATAGTAATTCAATACTTGGTAATTTTGATATTTGATTTATATTTAAATGTTCTACTGTCCTACAAATTGTTTAGCCGAGAACTGTATACATTATAATTCTGAATTCTGTTTAATATGAACTGCCATCAATGTATAATGTGAAATAAGCTTTTATGTGTTGTTTTATATTTTATGGTTAGGTAACGTAACAGCCTATATTACCGCTTATTTAATATTTAGATAAAATATCCACAATAGGAATACGAATACCCGGTTTAGTTTGCGAAATTTTTTTTTACTGTAAATATTGTTCGATATTTTGAAAATGTCGGATTTTGTTAAATTTAAGATTTAATGAATTTATTTTTTTATAAGATGGTTTTATTTGTTTTAAGTTCTGTTTGATTGTATATGTTCGTTTATTAGTAATTATGTTGAGTATTTTGAGTTTAAAGGTTAGAAGTGAATACATATTATATGTTGAGCGATATTTTGTAACTGAAATTGAATAAAAATAAGTTATTTATATTTGTATATACAAATCGTGTCTTATTTAAAAATATTTATCATTAGCGTATGATAGAGGTTTAGATTATCATTTTAAAAATGCCTCTTATAAATATATTGAACAACGTACTCGTACTTTATTTTTATTAATTATAGTGAAATTGTCATTGTCTATACAATTTACTGTATTCTGACTTTTTTATTATTGAGATATATTTTATTACAATTAGTTATATTATGTATGAAGAGTTAATAATTTGTAAGATCTATGTTATGATTCATCAAATTTTAAAAATCTGTAAGTGTATAAATAAACTATTATAACTAGTGATTTATAGTTTATTAATAAAATCGGAATATTCGCTACCATGTAATATTGACATAAAGTTGTTTATTAGTTTACTTTAAACATTTGGTTTCTTTTCAAATTTAGATTATCATTTAAATGATGCATATTAAAAATATCAACTGCTTGAATGCTAGAGCTTAATTTAAACCTAACTTAACCTAACCTAGTGGCGTAATTGCGAGGAAGGGCATTTTCCCTACAAACATTTTAAAAGGGACAAAATATCAATTTCTGTAGGTAATCAAGTTTCAATCACACCCCTTAGGATGAATCATTGAACGTTTCAAACTCTGAACTAATCTTAAAATCTATCAAAGTATTTAAAAAAATACACAAATTACAAATATAAATTTTTCTTGCGGTTATTACAAATATTTCTTTAAATAATTGTACATGTATCTAAAACTTTTGAGATTAGTGATTATATTTCTTTAACGTTTTCCACTCGTTATATTATATCTATAGACGTAATAATACATTAATACTATTACATCCAAATAATTACGTTGTCAAAGTTATTCAATAGAAATGAATAAGTACTAAATAATATTATGACTTTTAGATATTGTTATTATTAGTTAGTACGAAAGGATTTTTTTACGTTAATTACAATGAATTAAATGACATTTTTTGTAAACAATGATTAATTTACTAAAATATTATGGCAGTACCTTATTGGTACTAAGAAAGTTAGTGTTAAGTTAATTCTAAAACTAATAGAATATTTAATGAACTTTTTGATATTCGCAGGTATAATAGGCGACAAAAACATTAAATAAACGTAAAAACGGTATGGGCAATTTTATAAGTTCTGATGAAAATACTATAGGTTTGGTAATTTTCCTAATGTAAGCAAATAAAACTGTAGGCGATTCTTGTATAATTATAACAATGAAAAATATATAGAATAATATCAAATATCAATATACTTGTTATTTTACTCTATCGATAATAAATGTAATTTATCCCCCTCTAGTTTTTTACTTAATCATGTCACTGGCTGCACTTGTATTAATTTTTTTTGCTCAACCATAATTTGTAAGTTCAGTTGAGGAAAGGTGTTACTGGATAGTTGAGTGTTTTGATTTTGAATCTAACTAAATTGTTCTGAATTAAAATGATATGCTAATGTGGTGTAGATTATTTATAAAAATGCTGAGTTAAAAGAACGGTAACTTTTTGTTTGGATTAATATTTATTTATAATAGGACGTTTTTTATCAGTGTTAATATTCGTTCGAGAAGTATACTATTTCAAATTTTTAATAGAACCGAGTATAAAACAGATGCATTTGTGTATTTGAAGTTGGCACTATTTTTAACACTCTGTTAGTGATTAGATTATTGCTGATTGACTTTTAGTTTGTTAATTTCTTTATTCTTTTAAGGAATTTGTCAGGGATAGTGTATGCAGTAATATACTTTGAGGCAGTTAGTAATATTTTTTTTTAGGGTTTGTCGGTAAAAATAAACAGTCATTAAGTATTTAGTGGGTAATTGGTACGAATAAGGTTATTAGGTAAATAAATAAATAGGTAAATAGTATGAATAAGTATTTGGATGTAAATGGAATAGATTTAATTAAACAAATTAAAAAGATAATAAAAATATTTTAAATAATTAAGTTCATGTTGATGATTATTACATGTATGATGCATTTGAATTACGACATAATTTATGTAATTTAAAATTGGTATATATACAAGACAATTAAATGTCTGATCGTGTTTTAAGCTTAGAACATTGAATCCATAATGTATTAGTGTATAGCCTCATATACAGATATACTCTCCATACCTATATATAAATAATATATATATATATATATATATATATTTATTGTGATAACATACATTAGACATTATGGTTTTTAGTAATATAATTTTAATGCTAAAATTATTTATGAATTAAAATGACAAAAGTAAATAATATAATTTATATTTTGTTCTTAAGTAATGAGAGTAATATATTATATAACTTTTATCGAACCACTAAACTTGCGTATTCAAATTTAAAACAAATTATAGTTTTTGATGAAGATATAACATTATAATATGTAGGTACCTACGTAAAACATATTAATAGTGATTTTATTATTTTAAACTTAGGATTTAAGTTTATCTTTGTATTAGATTAATTGTTTTGATAAAATGTTGGTTAGGTAATATTTTTGAATAAACAGATAATAAAAATAATCATAGATATTATGTTTGGTATTCGTCTCACTGTTATAGCTGTATTATTGTTACTAATTTGAATAATGCAATGATGAATCGATAACAATTGCGTTTGAAAATGATTCCGATTTGAGTTCTTTATTATTATTATTATTATTATTATAGTGTCTTTACTCTGTATAGGATAATTTCACGATATTTTTAGTTTCATGTAGAAATAATATCAGTTTCAAGATTTTAAAAACACTTATTAAATTTAAAAATTTAGTAGGTAGATAATAGATAGAAGAGTAAAGTATTATTCAAATGTATAGTATTTCTAAATCCTAATTCGTGTTAAATGTGTTTATTTATTTATTTATTTTTTTGTTTTTTGTTTTTTTTTTTTTTTTTTGGGAGGGGGGGAGTTAAAGCTTTGAAAACTAAAGCCATTAGCCTGTGAAACTATGGGGAAGGATATTGTAGGGTTTTGTTTAACATGTGTGTGATTGTGCGGCAAGGTTTTTACTATTACAAGATCTATATGATCACCCATCCGGGAATAGTAGTAGCGGGCGTTGCTTACTCTCACTCCCGGAATGCGACTGGTAGCAGCTAACTCGCCGCGCTAAGCCACTAAATGTATTTAATGTTAATGTTGATTTTATAACAACAACTAATTGTATAAGTTGGAATGTTTATTAAATGTGATTTTTTTATTTTTATATTAAATTTGTACATTCGTATTTGTGAAACAACGTGGTGTGAGGTACGTTCAAAATTTACATAACCAAGATAGGGATGAATTAGTTCGTGGTCTATGATCTACTAATGTATTTTACATATAAAAATTATAATAGCGTACCTAAATATGCTAAGTTCAAGTCCGCAAAATGTTTCTTATTGACGTGTCTATGTATATCAATCAAAGTGTCTATATTTGATTTTGTTATTGTTTTTCTCTTGTCATGTTATATTCATCGTGTATATAGAAAACCGTAAAGTATTTGGCTTAAAAATAAAATAAATAACATTACTTAAGTTGTGTAGAGTTTAACTTTGTTATGTCAGGGTCATTAAATTATGTGTTAAAAGCTGAACTTTGGGAATACGAAAAATAATTTTACTATTTGGTTATTAATGCACCATCAACATTTTTGCCTGCATACAATTGGTTTTTATATATTATTTTTATTTTTTCTTACTCAAAGCTAAAACAATACGACTTTGTTAATAACTTGAAGTATACCTTAAGTGATTTGTAATAAAAATATAATTATTTGTGTGTTTATTTTACCTGTATTGTATCTATATTTGACTTTAGCGTGGTCCAAGTAGAGATTACTATTAAAAACATATAATACTTATATATTATATTCATGATACATCTTAATATCAGTACCTATTAGTTTTTAACGTAGTAATTAGTATGTAATATATTTCGTAGATAATTTTAGGAGAGCTATAACTAGCAATATTTTCAAGTTTATTATTTAAGTTTCATTTAATTTTTTATTTTTTATCTATAAACTCTTCCCTATTACTTATTATGTTTCTAAAATAATTAAATATTTTGTACCGTTGATAAAATTCATAATTAAAAAGCGAACCAATCGTCATTATGAAAATAAAGTCATTTATTTAGTGTATTCACTAATTTTGTTTTTATTATTTTAATTTAGTTTATATTAACAATTATATACTATAAAGTATAGATACTACAGGTTATAGTTTATTAAAAACTAAAAATAATAATCTTTATTTATTATTTGTGG
This sequence comes from Pentalonia nigronervosa, assembly GCA_014851325.1. Classification (NCBI taxonomy): domain Eukaryota; kingdom Metazoa; phylum Arthropoda; class Insecta; order Hemiptera; family Aphididae; genus Pentalonia; species Pentalonia nigronervosa. The sequence continues at coordinate 86,609 of JACXSJ010000257.1, forward strand.
TTTTACATTAAAATAATTAAAAACAATAGGTATAATATATTTAATATACTATATTATACGAGTAGTGTATGTACTTAGATCAGGCTTATTTTGTATTGTGACACGAAGATTTATACTGTTTTATCATGAAAAATAACAATGATTCCATTTATATTTAGAAACAGAATTTACATGAAATTATATTGTAATTAGTCAAATAATTATAATAATAATAAAAAAAAAAAACAAGTAACCTATAAATATTTTTATTAGACATTTCTTAAAATAAATATACTTGTAGTATACGAATTAGAATAATAATTTCGAGTAGGTTACATTAGATTGAGTAGTATCACATAGTAGGTATACCTAGAATAATTAAATGTTATTAAATAATCCTTGTATGAAGTTAATAGGCTGGTTAAACTTAGTGACTCTTAAACGGATATAGACTATTTATAGTGACTTAATTTTTAAATGTTTCTTAAAACTACGAGTATTGACGATAAGAAAAAAAATAAAACATAATGTCTCTTGATATTACTTAAACATAATGTAGCAAAAATAAAAATAAAAATATGTTATTTTGTCAAGTAGGTAATATTATCAAGTAAACAATTTTTCTTAAATCATAAATGTATTTGAAAATCATCATTCAAATAGTTGTATAGCTATTTATATAAATGTAATTTTGACCGAATTTAAACTTTTAAATTTATTTCATATAAATGTAGGTGGTTTAAAAATATGGTGCTACAACACGTTACATGTATTTTTAATAAATTCAAAACTAATAAATTTTTAATAGTTATTATTTTTTTTTTACTAATTAGTGAAGACTTACCAAAATAATATTGTACCTGAGTTATTGATAGTATAATATGCTGCAGGAGGTTTAAAAAATATAAAAATATACAAGTTATGGTAATTATTTAAGTATTAAAAACATAGAATTAGAAACCAAGTTTAAATGTCTATACATTCCTATAAAATAGTTTAAATTTTCAAAAACATATGTTACTTTTAATAACAATAATAAGTATTTTCGTAAAAATGTCCAGATTTTTAATCTTTATCGATTAAAACGTGGTTAACCATTTTATGTGTCTAAATTACTTTCTAGATAATATCATTATTAATGTGTTTTGTGTTTTTGGGGTCTATCCCAAAATTGTAGCTGTTTTTGTTCTAATCTAACTATAAATAATTTTGTATACTATGATATTGACTTGAAAATCTATACAAATGCCGTGCTTAGGCTTTTTATTTTTTAAAAAAGTCGTAACTACGACTCAAGAGTCGAAAAAATCGCTGTTTGTTACAAAACTTTTGATATTATATTTTATGTAATCACGCTGTATTGACTACTGACCGAGAGACGGTGTCAAAAATGTCTTTATTGGCATTTAATAAGTAATAACTAATAAGTATACATTTTTCGAGAAACCTTTACGTTATTTAGAAGCTAGCTAAATGTAAAATGTATATATGTATTGAAGCATTTATGCTGATAAACTTAAAAGCTATAATTTCTTGTGCACATGTAATTCGTATATACTACCTATATGTGATGATATATTTGGCAATTCGGTAAAGTGTTTAACATAGACTTACATTACGTTAGTTGTTATTTTATCTTACGTATACACACACATACATACATTACCTGTCAAGTACACAAAAAGATTTTTTTTGTTTATTATTATTCTGTTTATATATGAAGATCAGATGTTTACGTTATTTTGCAGTTACAAATGTATACGATTTTCAATTATAATTTCTAATGCTTGAAAATTTATTAGGTAGGTACAAGATTTCTTACAATTAAAAAAATATCATAAATTATATAAATACTTTTTATAATCGTTTGAAACCAAAATATTGATGGATTGGATATTCAAATATAAATTAACGATTTTTCCTCAAACTTGTTAGGTTATTTTTCTGTAATTAAAAAAAAAAACATTAGTCACAAAAGTTTAAAACATTTCACACTTACCTACTTATATTATTATATTTTATACACTTCGAAGTTATCAAAATATTCGTAGTGATTTTAAGCTAGGTATTTTTAGTCATTTGAAAATGTTTAGTTTTACCTATTTATGTTGATACAATTTTTATTTCTTTGTTATAAAGCTTGAAAATATAATTCAATGCTCCTCATAAGTTGTTCTTATAGAAATTGTTTAAAGTATTAAAAAAGTTATTTGTACAATTTTTTTTTAAGATTATTTAAGTTCAATTTTTGAGGAAAATAATGAGTTTTTATCATTATAGATATTTTATTGTTATTGAAAAATATTTAGCATAGGTAGGTGTACTTAAAACTATTTGCCTACTCGTGTATTATTATTTATAGTTGAATTATTAAAATATTTAGGCTATATTTATTTAAACATCGGTATTGACTTATCTTATAAGTTACTTATATAGATTGTGCATATTATATTATATTTATATCATCATTTGCATCTTTTCAATTCTGTAGATTGGACTTATTCTGCATAAAATATTGGGTATAAATACTAAAGTACAGTGACAACTCAATGATGGAGTACTCTAGAAATCTACTATATAGCAGAAGTAGGTTCATATTATTTTTTAAACTGTTTATTCAATTGAATTTAGTGCCTACAAAAACATATCACAGACTGAATTATAACAATAATACATTAAGTACACGTCTATTTTTCATACAAAGAATTCCTTTGTAATCATCACATTATATGTTTTTTTTAAATAATCAAAGCATAATATAGAGTTAAATAAACTGTTTACAGCGTTTAGAAATTTAGTGAATTATACCTATAGTAGAAAATGAAGATAATTATTAATAAAATTAACTATAATTCTCATTAGGTATAAGTTTTTTGTCATTTCAGAATTCAAATACATTTTATTTTATTTAAACAATTTTCGTGTAGGCATTATTATTCAGTAAATCTATATTTTTGTAATTTTGTATTTTAGATATATTATTATATCATTGAGTGATTTAACAGTATAATAAAAAAAGTCTACATAATATAACAATAAATAATAAATGTATTTTTTCTACAATAATATTAAAACAAGAAGAAGTACACAGTGTTATCAATTTCAAATTTTCATATTTTTCATAGTAATTGTGCTTTTGGATTTATTATATTTAATATTTTTTATTAATGTTCTTATAAACATTAAACATATGAATTTTTAATAAATTTTATTTTAATTTTTGTCCGAATCTAATCAACCTGCTTTTGTTTAGTTTTTATAAAAAGTTGTTAAATTTTACGTTATTCAATAAACTATAAATTATTTTATGTTTTTAAATCGACTGCAAGATTCCAATTTAATACTGATCTAATAGAATGATATCTAATTAATAATAATGTAATATTCATATTTTAAATGATTCGTAACATTGCGATTTAGATAGTTACATACTGTGTTATTCAATATTTATTAGCTACACTCCCTTTCATTTATGTAGGTATATATAATATGTATTTCGTGAATGAAAATCTTTGTTTTGTTATATACAACCCGATGAAACGAGTTACTTGCTTTCCATTCGAATGCAAATTAATGTTTTCCTAAGCCAAACATGGCAATACTGTAACTGGTGAATAGAATTTATCATAAATCAGAAGAACGGTTCCATCAAAATATAATTTGATGTTAATTTCCTCAATAATACTAAAATAATGTTATTGTGCTAATGATTTTCAGTGTGGAAATTATTAACCTAGTTGCCTGTTGTACCAGTTTTAAACCATGATTAGGTCGCACACAATTTTAATCGAGTCATATATATAAACTTTTTAATAATTTACTGTTTTATAAGCCTAGGTTACCTAAATTATTTTAATTCAATTTTTTTAAAAAATATTTTGATTATTTTTATTCATAATCGACCGAATTTATACTTTATAATATTCTTATGATATTATTATAATACTATTTAGGTAAATATGTCTACTTAAATGTCTAAATCGATAAATAGGATGACTTAGTGTATGCACTTAGGTAGAGCATAAGATGTATTAACATTGGTTATAGAATTTAATTTGATTAAAAATAAATCAAAACTGTAATAACTACTGATAATTTTATTGGAATTATAAAATACATATATAGACTTCAACTCTATCAAAATATTTTTACAATATATTATGTACAATATATTATACAATATAATATATTATCTATTGGTAATCATTATTGTATTATAACATTTGCTGCTACTAATCGTATACAACATCGGTATGTCATTAATTTGTACAATATTGTCATATTGATATGGTAGATTTGACACTCGATAGGGTTTAATCTCCACTTAGCACTGTGACTGTGCACGGTAGTCTTTAAATACATTAATATATAATAGGTACTTATTAATACTGTTGCGTGAACGATTATAATATTACATTGTGTACGTAATATAATAGTTTAATACCTATTGCATCAGAATTCGTGTTTTGCATTTAATCAGATGTACGCAAGGTTTATTGTCGTATTAATTACCTATCAACTCGCATAATTCTACGTGAATATTGATTAATGCTAAAATATTCGTCCATGGGTATATAGTAAAATATTTTGAACGAAAAATAAAAAGTTGAAAGCGATTATTAGTTGTAACTATATTAGATTGTATATCATCGTTGTTACACATTATTACGACGAGGTACATGAATCGCCTAAAATTCTAGTAGTTTAATAGTTTGGTACTTGGTACACAAATATACTACAATATTTAAGAAACATAGCTTATTAGCACATTAATATAAATATCGAAAATAGAGAAAAAAAATTAAAACAGTAAGATTCGATGACAACAATTCTAGTAAATTATAAAAGTATGACATTAACATTGAACTAATTTATACATTTGTCATATTAAAACGTTTTGATGGTTAATAATGTTAATGTTTGCAAGAGTTAAACAATTTTAATATAAATACTGACATACACACCACGTTTAAAATATATTACATATTATATCATACATTATATGTACATAACTAAATGACACTTTTTGGGTTAATATCATACTTACATATAAATTACTTAATGATTTTTCAAAAATGTAACAAAAACATATTTATTTTATGAATAAGCTCAGAAAATCGCATCTATATTTTATATTCATAATATTGCTATTATCAATTGATTAAGTATAAGCATTTGTATTTAGAATCACAACTTGTATTATGCTTGTCATAAACATATTTCATAAGGTTCGTAACCATAATTGTCTTTGAAATAAGTAATAAAATATAACATAATATTATACAATATTGTGCATTGAAAATTTTTTGTGAATCTCAAACACACTACGCCCGAAATATATTTAATAATCAAGCAGGTAGAAGAAAAATATTATTAAAATAAGACATCAGTAATTATTAAATAATGAATGAAGTGATGATCTTGAGTTGTTTTTTTGAAATAAATACTATAGGTAATTTATTATAACAATTAAAAATTCTTGAAGCGAGAAATTATTTACTGTCTCTATTTTCCAGTTATATTTGTATAAACTATAGTCTATAATAGGTTTTTTTTATTTCATTTCGTATTCATTATACATTTTAGATAATATATTAATGACTAGCGAATCTATTGAATATTATAGAAACTAACCAAATTTGATAATTTAATTTATAGATTGATTATATTTGTAGTACCGTTATTGATTAAATTATTTTCAGCAATCAATGCTAAAACTTTATTATGTTTATGCATATTTTATCACTTATTATAAATAAGTATTTGTTTATTGATATTTTTGTGCTCTTAACACTGTACAGTATTTTAAGATGTTTTAAATCATACAATAATAAATTATTTAACATATTATTATGAACGTAACTGTATAGCTTACAGTCATTGAATCTAACTAGAGACATTTATTGAAATATAATATTAATAATAAAATAATTAGGATTTTTCAATTGAATAGCTGTAGTCAAATTAATGATTTTATATTTTTTGAATATTATTTTTTTACTCTTAAATTGATAATCTAACGCTGTCATTATAGCTTCAGCAAAACATTATCATGATATCATATAATATAGGTATACACATAGGTATTACTCATATGTAAAATAATTATATTATGGTGTGAAATAAAATAAAAATTGATTAGTCTAAGCAATCACGTGTCTCGTCCACAACTGTGTCGAAGTTAATTGTCATAAGTCCTCTGAATAAGTGCAATTGGAATGTAACTCCACCTGCGTTGGCTCTCTGTACAATATGTTCCTATATAGGTATTATAATAAAATAATATCGTGTTATATATTGTGCCGAAAATGTTAGGTACAATATTTGGTCGTCGTAAGGTCAATACCAGTATCGTTCGGCAATATAATTATTATCCTCCTACGACGAAGTTGTAATCGGTTGTCAGTTTTTACTACGGTTCTCATATAGTTTATTGTGTAAAACGTTTATTTACCGGGAAAATAGCCTTAGAGTTTATGTAGGTACGTCGTCGTTGGTTTCGCACTGGTCGTTTTGATTAGTTTTGCAGAAGACCGAGAAAGGTCCTGTAGTGGTTAACCGACCAACATTCATGTTATTTATCCGATATTCGATCACCTTGAAACTTTACTCTCCGCCAAGATTAAAACATTGTGTGGCGGTATTTACCGCGTGCGACCAACGTACGTGGTGCCACGTGAGTGCTATAACGTTGGAAGGTGTATTATTATACAACGAAATTATTCTATCCGTACGAGCTGGGCTCGTGGCGTGTGACGACCGGGCGGGTACGTTTAAGTTTGTCGTTTTCGCGTTAATTGGTTTTTGAAAGTTTTGACTGACACGAATAACAATATTCGGAATATTTCCTCTGCATTATCACTTATTAAAGTGAACACTATTTTTAATAGTTCGTCACCAATTTGTTTGGAAAACTACGTTTGCCTTGTGCGAGACCGGGTTTACTTGGAGCGTGTGCGTGTTAGACGCAGAGTAAAACTGCCAACATTTCTATTTTTTTTCTTCAGATTTGACGTCTTTTAAAATATATTATTACAATAATGGTATGACAAAAAATTATTTTACGCATAAGAAAATTAAAAATGCATTCAAGCATAACATATTATTATTATTATTATAAAGTTTATGGTCACGTGTACAAACAAGATGTAGCATAAGAAAATTAATTGAATTGTTACAATTACGCCTTGAGTTTTGGTTGGCACATAAAGATACAAGTTTATATTTAACAGAATATTAAGAGGATTTTATTTTTTTTACAAAAGTTCAAACAGGTTGGATTTTGTGGATTAATTTTAGTGCGTTGTTGATGGCTTTTGTTGCAGAAATGGTGTTTTCCCTGCAGTATATTGCGGGTATACGTTTGAAATTGTACGTACCCGATCGTGCCTGTGACAGTCATGCGATTGTGTTTGTTTAGGTGATTTCACTTCCGCACAGCTTCAGTATTTTTTTCATTAAGGAATAAAGCGTTATCTAAATAAGCACAATTCGTATCGTATATTATCGTCTTTGATATATATGCACGACCTTCTTTACTGCATCGTCACTCGTTAATCATATTCAACAGTATGTGTGAATCATTCTACGGAATGTTAAATAAATGCCTGTTGTCTCTAATTGATCCTCAGTTGTAGTTTTAGAATTTCTTTCTAGTTGTTTGTTTAAACTTTTTTTAGACATTCTTTCGCTTTTATTTGAAAAACGCGTTTTCTAACTCTCGAGAAATCGGTCGACGCTACTGTTTACATACTCCCATCGATCGTTCTCTGTAGATATAGTGGAATATATTATATTTGACTTAACGTTGAACAGCTGCTGCGCATAATTGACGGCATAAATGTTTTAATTAGTTTTAGTTTAGAGAAACTCCGTTCACAACTATATAGTCACTAACAGTGTTTTTATTTAAGTTACAGGCTATAACAAACAACGGGAACCATGTTTCGAAAAACATATTTAGCAATTATTTTTATTCAGTGATTTTTTTCCGTTAAATTTTGAAAATTTTCATTTCATTCGGCGTAGCTGCTCGTGTCCTAATATTATAACCACCAATTTTTGTAAGCAACGCGTTAAATGCACGCTCTGCATATTTGACTTGATCAAAGTCGTTAAAAAAATAATAACAACTATAAGTAATATTTATGAAAACCTAAACGAGTGGGTGTTGTATTTTATTATTATTTTTTTTCTAATTTTAAAATTTTTTTGACACTTATTTTGGAAGGTGTAATGTATTCTGGTAAATATTACTGTCAAATGACATTGTTTATATTTCTATATTTGCGTTCCATTTTGTAATAATAATATGTTTAAAATATATTTTTGATCTCTGTTCTGTCTATTTGTGTAAGTTGCGATTTTTGTTTTTATGATTAAGATATCAACAACATAATATGTAGCCAGTTAAATTATTAAATGATAATTCGTGGTCTAGATTCTCAAAACTATACTATTGTGTAAATTTATATTGTTTTATCTCCGTTGAACTATTTCGATCAATAATTTCGTATGTTTGATAATTATTACCATATTATTATGTAGCATATTAATACTATATTTACCACGTGTGTTTTGCAAGTTAAATATTTTATTTTTGGCAATATAACGTTAATCATTGTTGTCCAAAATTTAACTTAAAATTCAAACTATACAGAACTTAAGAGTTTTGCACCATTATTTTTTTAAAGCTTGATGGTGGATAAGAATCACTTGCAGGGAAACGATTTCGGTTTGTATACTTTTCGTTGAACCTTTTACGGACTATAAACCAACATATTAACATGCGATATTCAGCTTGCTGCTCGTCAGTGCGTGTTGTAATGAGATGCTGGTTGGTATTTTCTAACATAAACCGTATTTTATTGCGCCAAAATATCACACTGTGACTCTGACAGATATTTGTCAGGGCTTGGTACTGGGCGAGAATTTAAATTACACGAAATTAAAAAACATTCGAGAAAGATAGATGAAGATAGATTTCGGGGTAGAAATATATTTTCCCGTTTATAAAACACCTCTCTGGTGTGAAATCGTGTAAGTTAAGCGTTCATAATGACTTTAAACAGACGAACTCCTTTCTAGTTATTAATTTACCTATATAGACCTATAGAATAGTAGTTGCTTTTATTTTTTTAATCTAATACATTTTTGATAAATGCTTCATTTTTGTTTGTTGGATAGTAGTGCTTTCGATTAAAATCGTTTGGAAAAAGTTAATAAATGTAAATATGTATTTAACCATACATAAAGGTACGAATTGTGTAACGTTATTTCAAACTATTTTACAATATCTGGCTAGTATTTGAAATTGGTAGGTAGGTCACCTAAGTTTTAATACCTATAGTTTTTAAAACAATTTAAAATTTGAACAAATATTAATTAATATAATTTATAGGTGGCTTGTATTTTTCACATTGATATTTGATAGTTATAACTTATTGTTAATCAAATAATTAATAAAGTTAATTATAATTAACAAAATTGCAAAACTGAGGAAACTATTTTATACTGTTTACGTATTCATATGATTTAAATAATAATATCTAAGATTAATCGATAGGTTAGTTCGTATGTGTATAGTCTTAAAATGTAAAGTTATATTTATTTACAACTAATAATATGTACAATAATAAGAATTTAATGATTTAATGATTATTTTACATAATTGAGGATAATATAGGTTAAAATAAGTAAAATTGGCGTAGATTCATATGATTCAAAATTAAATCTAATAGGTAATAATATTATGAGTTATTTATTTACGAATACACGATATAGGTTATTTATACTTTCTGTATCTTTTATGTGTTTGTATTTTCATCTTTGTACACTTGAAACGCGTGTACCGGCGATAGTCTCATTTCATCATATTTTGTCTAATAAATTTAACACCTGAAACGACGGCATTACCACACAAGTATAATGTTTCCCAAAAATTATTATTGTATACATCACGTGCGACCAGTGGGATAAGATTCTGCAAAACAATAACCATAAATTAAACGGGCGTAGTCATTATTAAATAATAATTGTCGCTTTCCTTTTAACGGATCGCCATTTGTCTTATGAGCATCGAATGACGACCACATTACGCCTATTTAGCTGAGTAATTGCATTTTAAGGAAGAAAAAAATATAAAATAATCATTATTGAATTAGTATCGGTTCTTAAATAAAGTAAACTTACCGATATATTTAAAATGTTTGTCTCGACGTGCTGTTGTTGATTTGTTTTTATAATTTGTTTTGTTACATATTATAATTTCTTTTAAATGGTTTTTAATAATTTAACTCTGCTATAGTTTTTCTGAAAATGACGTGGTTTATGTTACAGAAAAAAAATGTAACGAATCAATGGTAATAAAAAAAACGTAAAATGACAGACTTTAAGTTTTTTTAACCTATGCGTAAACAATACACTATTATGTATTACTTCATAGATATTATAGACAGTTAATTTATTTTAAGATGTAGTTTAGTATAGGAAGGTTACCAGGTATTATTCGCATTTCTTAATAATTAATATGAGAAATTCTTATTTAAAGTATTTTCAACATTGTACTTTGTAATTTTATTACCGTTTAAATTGTAATTTGTAGAGTATTGTATGTCTAAGGTAATGACACAATTTCGCATAATGGGTAGTTTGTTTGATAATGTTTTAATAGTTGTGGTATAAGAAGGATGTATACTTATTATTTATTACGTCACATAAGTATATACAGTGTTAATTTTAATTACCTATAAACGGTATATAGTTTTGAAATTGGTAACACAAGGTGAAGAGTAATACTAAATTGGTAACAAACTGTAGAAATTTGATTAACTATGCAATAAAAATTTTTTTAGTTATTTAATTGAATACACAGTTGAATATTTTTAAGTGAAATACGTCATATTGTTTAACATGAAAAAATTAATTAGGTAATAGGTACAACACAAAAAACTATCTACAGGTTTAATTATGTTTTAAAGTAGATCTATGACTTATTAGTTATTGTGTTTATGTATGCATTTTGTATCTATAATTGATTAATATTGAAAGTGATAAAGCATCGATTTATTTATTATTTTGATTTACCCGTCAACGCAAATATTAGCTTGAAATATGTAGAATTATTTTTGCAATTTATTTAATTGGCATAAAATGTTTATGTAAAAATAATAATGTGTGTTTTTGTCTACCAGACTGATTTATAAAATATATATTAATAAAGATTAAAGCTTAGTATTACCATTTAAGTTAAAATATCAAACATTAAAAAAATATAAAAACATCGCTCACTCAGAATAGACGAAGGATATGAGAGAACTTTGTCAAGTAGTTATTTGAAAAGGTCTTTATTAATATAGGCAGCTTTTTGCTAGAGATGCGATATACTGCACTATGGCTTTATGTATTTAATTATTATGCAATTTATACATAACTTGTAAAATATAATAATGTATGATAATATTAATTAACTTGCAAGTTATTTTTAATAATTTGTAAATTATTATTTAATCAAAAAAAAAAACTTCAATCAAATTAATTTAATAGTTTGTAGAAATGTAAAATATATCTATAGTAGTTTATTATAAAGTTTTTAATAATATGAGCATAAAATTTAAAATTTGTATAATGTTTTATGTTTTTAATTTATTTTTTCTCTGATCATTTTTATAGAAGTTTTATAGAACCTAAAGTTACCAAAGATGTATTTTTCTAATAATTTATACAATTTTAATTATATTTTATCATTTCAGTTTTCATTGCTCTTATACCTAGAAATCAAAATCAACTTGTATTGTATTGTAATATTTTAACTTTTGACTCTTCTTGATTTAACTTTGTAGATTTGAGTTTGGAGTTAAATCTGTTGTAAGCCTTTCATGTTCATTATGACATAGAAAATATATTGAAAACAAGATATAAATTCATAAATCATAACTATTTAATTTGATAACCATGAAATATTTATCATATTATATATACTGTTTAAGATATTCATATTTCCTAGTATATGGGAAAGTTTGTAGTAGGTATTATATTTTATAAACTTATGGATGACAGAAGCAATAAATTAAAATGTATTTTATTAATCAAAAAACAGTTAGGTTATGATTAATTATCTGATTGGACCACGGGGCTGTCCTCCACTTAATTATCAATTTAACTGTATTTAAAAAAATATATATATAATAATTACGATTTTGTAACAATATGCAAATATAGTTATTTTCTTTGAGAAATATTAACGCTACAATACATAACAAATATGATGATGTGGTATAAAATAGAATACAATTTAAACATTTTATTTAAAAAATTGAATATTTTAAACATTAGAGCAAGAGTATGATTACATAAGTGTAATATTAGTTGTTGGTATTACTTTTAGGAGAATATAATTAATTTTACATAATATCACTGATTGCTAAAAAAGTTGTTTATATTTATGCCTATTACATATTATAAATTTATAAGTTTTAGAGTTTACGTTGATAAAAACCACACTGTACTAGGTGAAGGTGTATTTTCATGGTAGATATGCATGATTAAATAGTTAATATAAAATTGAATGGCTAAAAACAACAGAAATTATTTATATAATGGCATTGAGGAAAAGTTAAGTTGACAGTGAAACGTATTAAATATTTAGTAAAATTAAAAATTAATGGACATGTATTATATATATATATATAAATACGGAAGGTATATGATAAAAATATATAAGCTCCAATTTTTAAGCGTATTATTTGTTATTTACACAGTTCAAAAACCAATATTATCAACGGAGTATGGGACACACACAATAATCAGGTACATAATAAGTACTTGTACTTTACTATGAAGACATTATAGAAACGATTTGTGCCGATGACAAATATGTAGGAATTAAAAATAATAGGTTAAAAGAGGTTATGCAAATAAATAATAATTTTCTTCTATTTAAAGTATAAAATGATACTTCTTTTAAGCAGAAGATATTAAAATATTGTGTCTTATTTAGTTTATAATAAATATATATATATATATATATGATTAACTGTTTAAATATTTAGATTGTCTTGATATATTTTATCATTAAGCCACTCTCGTTTCAGAATCGTTTCTTTCGATCAACGAATGAGTATAAATAAGTGTGAACGAATGAAACATGAAGTATCAATATTTACCTAAATTTTATATTGGTACCTTATAATTATAATGTAGTTTTAAAGGAAGACTAAGATGTATTCAATAAACAAAGTAACAATAAACTATATTATTTTCGTGACATAATCACAACATATTTTTTTACATTATAATTTAATGCTTTTAGATATATTATATAAAATACAATTACATCTTGCACTATTATTAGTTAATTGTGGTTCAGAATTATTATTTTTATTGCTAGTTTTAAATATTAATAATGAAAGACTAAAATTATTTTAATTACGAAATACAAAACATAAATAATAGAAATAATTATAATTTCCTGTAGTAGGATATTATATACTGTATTATAATTGAACTCTTAAAAAAAAATTTATAAATTCTTTAATAAATTAATAAAAAAAAAAAAAACATAATAGTTTTAGAAAAAAATATATACATGCCTATAATAAAATATGTTTTGGGAATAAAGATGCTATTTGTATTAATCTTAAAAATATTTAAAAAAACATTTAAACTGCCTATTTAATTAAGAAACAATGTTATAATCTAAGACAAAGCTATTTATAACTGATTGTTGAAAAACACCAATTTTTATTAATAGTCTATTTTTTAATTGAAATAATTATTTAGTTTCCTCTTATACAGAATGACAGTCACAGCTAAAATAAGGTTATACGATATTTGTATAAGTAAAATCGGTAAATAGGTACATACACTACTAGAATATAAAATAAACAATTTACGTGTAACGAATCCCAATGTCCATGTTGCTAAGGATTCTTTTTCTAAAATTAAAAAAAAAGTCAAAATAATTTAGGTAAGTAGGTAGGTACGTATCTTATGAATATAATGAAGTCTGTAAGGTGTAATGAAAATTAAAAGAAACTAACCGTCTATTTTTTGTAATTAACATTTTACATGTTGCAATGTGTAAAACTATTAATTTATAATCTAAAAAAGTTATATGAATGATGTAATAGTTATATATAATATAAACGTATGATATTTTGTAATACTAAATACTATTATTGATATTCTATGTTCAAATTATTTTTAGAATAATAAATACAAAAATAAGTTTGTATAATAACAGTCTTTTATATTAAAGCGAATGGAAGAGATAAAAATATGAAAATTGTTTTTAAATATTTTATTTTCATAAATATAAATGGAAAAACAAAAAAATATTCGTAAATTTTTTAGAAAATCAGACAAGTTTAAATTTGATGATTCGAGTTTTTAAGTAAAACGGAACCAACGTTAGTTTTATGGAAATGAGCTATACCTCCATTTTGAAGGAAAATGGCTTTTCATCCCACTAATAAAGAAAAACTAGGAAATTTTATGTCACTACTTAAAACTCACTGACATATTATACTTTAAGTCTACTAAAAACGACGTCAATATTTACAATGATATCAAAATGGAGAAACCGATACTGATCGTTGTGATTTACGTGGAGACCATCACGAGACCTGTTATATTTTTATTTCACATTTATAACATTTCTGTAATACTATTTAAACCAATGTTATTTGTAAAATAAAATAATATTAGTCATCTAAGTCTAATAGTATACTAAAAAATATAATATAGTAATCAAATTGAAACATTAAGAATAATTAAACCAAAAACATTTTTTTCAAAAGTAAATATTTTGCTAAATACTCGTATCAAAAATAGAATCTTCTAAACGTATTATTTTAAAATTATCTAGTATAAATGTATAATATATATATTATATATATATATACATTCTTAGTTGTTGTTAGATATTAAACATAAATTTTATTCGTTATATTAAATATATTTACTTATAATTTTAGTTATATAATAAGAATACATAGTAAGAATACGTCATATTTGTACACAATTATTGAATTTATTTAAATGTATTATTTTTTATTCATGAAAAAATCAACTATTTTATAAGGCGTTGGTAGTATGTACTTAGTGTTTTTTTTTTTTATAAAAATATTTATTTGATGAGAAAAAGATATTTTATGAATATTGAAATACACCATATATTAATATTATATATATTACCTATGTAATATCAGTCATAAAATCAATCAATTGTGTAACCAACTCATATAATACACCGGCATGTATTGCTTAGTTTTTAATTATACGACTAGAAATGTTTTATATCATATATTTTAGTACAATTATTTTATTAAGATAATAATAATTTTCAGTGGAGCCGAATTCTGCCTTAGTTTTAAAACTAGATTACCTCAATAATATTATAATATTGGGCACTTGGCGCATATTATGATGGCTATTAAAAAGCCCATACAATTAATCAATTTTTATAAAATTACCAATTATTGTTTAGTTTAGATTATAACAACTTAATTTTTAAATCGAATTATTACGTGGTTCTATGAAGACCTAACGAAAAAAAAATAAATAGTACACACAGTGCATAGAAAACAAACATTATTTTTATTCATTCTACTAAACTAATGTCAGCATTTTCGTTATTTAAATTATTATTTACCACAGAAAAGATTCAAAATGTAATATTTTGAAATTTGAAATTGTATAGGTTCAAAGTTCGGTGCCACTGATTTGATATATAAATAACGATAAATGATTATAAATTTTTGTTTTTTAAATTTGTTTTAGATATATTCTCATCAATGTTTATCACGACTGGGGTAAAATAATTGCTCTATGAAAGTTTATATTCATAATAAGTGGACAGATATTTATTTTTATGATATATAAAAATAATACATGCGGAATACTCATTAGTTTGATCCGATAAACCATCAATGTGTCTAAAAGTTAGAAAACTGACGCAGCTTATCAAGTTGTCTGTGACTAAAAAAATCGTGCGCTCCGTGAGGTCTATTATACTAAATTATATATATATATATATATTATTTTAAATAATTATTTTGATGATAGTAATATACTTGTAGAAAGTATATAAAATATATTTGTATAAAAATAAAAAATGAAAAAAAAATGTCCCTATTCAATTGTTTTTATAGGATTGCACTCGCAATTAAACGTTTCCTGCAGACCTCGTCAAAATTGATGCTAGAAACATATATTGCTTTTAGTGTATACGTATGCGTTAAATTGACTCTCAGCAAAACCTTAGAAGTAGAGAAGCCAAAGCGGAGAATGTTCTTGGATGAATAATCACGAATGTGTCATCTTATATACACCACTTTATATTGTATAGAGAGGTACAGTTTTATTATCTGATTTTATTGGTGACAAACTTCTGGATGTATATGTTTCGAGTATGCTGAAATTACCTATTTGACATGTACAGGTCTCGTTCAAGTGATGTTTGTTTTAATTTTATTAAAAACAATAAATACAAATTTTAAATGTGATTTTGTTATATGTTCTATATTACCTATGTGATTAATCTAAAAGTTCACAGTGATTGGCGAGGAGAAAAAAATTCCCAGGGGTCGAAAAGTTTGACCACGAGTGTTTATTTTTCGATCGATGAAAGTACAATGTTTTGGTGTGTAATGTAAGGGCAACAACTTTTTAAAACTGTTTTGATAACAATTAATATTTATACGACAAATTTGCATGTTTACCTTTGCGCGTTTGTACTTTGTTCAGTGCCTAACGGTACAATTTTAATGCAATCAGTTTGAAAATGTATAAATTACAGGGAGACTCGTACGACAAACAAGTATTATTTTAAAAATGTCCACAATATGCATATTATGTCATATATAGGTACCAGAATAATTAACATAATAGTATATTGGGTTTGAAGTCCACTCTGGTTGAGTGTGTCTGAAACGTATAATATTGATTAATTTTTTTTACGTTTATTTAAAAAAAAATTAATCGATGTTGTTATCTTCTTGGTAAACGTGCAAATTTTCGTGAACTAATATCGTGATAAGCATGCATTTTGTTTGTAATTGGTGTATTATATGAGACTGGTACTTACATTTAAATATGAATTATCCTTTAAAATATTTTATGTATTTCAAAATAAAATTTGTCTTAAAATATTTTCAAAAAATAGTGATTGTTTTTTTAAAATATACATTGACTTTTAATCTTGCATAGTATTTATATTTTTATATATAATATATTATTACATTTATTACGTTTCGCTGTTGGGCTACGAGCAAGTAGATAGTTAATAGGTACATCTTATTGCGTAGTTTATTTATTTCCATACGTTGGTACTTGGCCTAAGTCATGTTAGATAAACTGTTAGTGTTTACTGTAACCTGTAGTAAAACTAAGCGATTAAACGGCATTGAAATTGAATATTGAAAACTATCCGTATAAGTAGAGTTAAAACGAATTTAATTACTGCATTCATATGATTATAAGAACTAGTTTAACTCTTAACAATTGTTTGGAATTATAATATTTTATACATTTTTATTGTTTAATTTCAATAAAACTTGTTGATTTATATCATACTGTAGTTTATTTTTAACTAATATATTGACTTAATAAACAGTAGGTAATAGGTATTTAGGTAGGTACATAAAATAATGTTTAAAAATAGGATATTATGATTTTAATTTAAAAATTACTTATTATTATATTGTCTCTGCGCCATATAATAACTATTATTGTTCAATTTTTGAGTAATAAATGAAAAATCAGAAAGGAAATATAACTAAAATTGAGTATTAAAATCGAAGTTTATGAATACGTTACTTTTATAGTTACAATTGAAATGAGTATATTTTAAGAGTTGAATAAAAAATATATGGTAGTAAATTATAGATGATAAAAAAAACTTCTATTTACTTTGTATTATTATATTATTGTGTTCTTACCAATATTTTAGTTTACTGAAAGAAAGTTTTCACATTGTGTATTTTAGTGTTAATTTGATAGTATTATTATTTATGGTTGAGATATAATATAAATGTAAAATAATGATCATCACGTGCTCAGTTATATTATATTTACTGTAAGCAAAACAATTCAAAATTGAAATGTATCGAACGACCACAAAATTTTTCCAAAAATATTTAAGTAGGTAGTGCTATTGCACTTGTTGATGTACAATTTGCACGTCATTGTATATGTCATATTTATAGCATTTATTAATTACTTCGTTTATTTTACAATATTTACCTATTATTAATTATGTTGTTCAGTAGACAGTAGTTATTTAACATTTCCATTATATTATTGAGCTTCGTAACATTTGTTTGGATTTTTGCTTTTATTATATTTTCTTTGAGTTTTCAAATTATTCTCTTATTTGTATGAAAACTATTGAAAATGTGTATATATTTTCGTATTTGTTTATTTTCATGTGAAATGTATAACACTATTAAAGAAAAATTTTAGTGTATTCTTTTATTTCTAGTTCATTTTTCTGTATTAAAACTACATCATCATGTAAATAACAATTTGATATTTGTAGATCCATAAAAATGTTTTTGACGCTGCATCCATATTATTATTATTTTTTTTATTACTATTTTATCTTTCTTTTCTTTCCACTTTTTCATTATTATTATATTATATCTATTTATTTATCTTTTTGTAATTTACCGATGTGAGTATATTTTTTTATATTTTACATCATTTGCGTGTATATAGTATAATAATATATAAATAAAAGTATAATAAATTAATATACATGTACATGTTGGGTGCAGTTATATTATTTTTTTTACGCATTCTAGCCAATCATTTTTATACATTATTTATTGCATATTTTAATGCATTTATGGAAACAAATTAAATGTAAGCCATTCCTACTCCTAAGCTATTGTGTTAAAACGGTTTACGAGTTTGTACATATTATTGTGTACCATGAAGTTTCATTGTATATTGTGTTAGGAAAATACCATTTCGAAAGTTTTAAAACCCTGCGCATTTATTTAATCACTTTTTAGGTGATATAACATAACAACGCGGCGGGTTCGCGTGTCATTAAATAACAATAGACGCACTGTGCAGAAGGACGAATTGAAATATTACGAATCCAATGACATCTTAAAGTTAATGCGCACAGGGCTCTCGCCGCACGTGTACCGATCACAGAGGTAATGAATTGTGTAACGCAGTTAATGTTATAATAATAATATCTACCGTGCAATGCGTGTGCGGCGAAACGTATATTGAAAGTTTGCGATGGTATATTATAGTTTTAGTCGTATTTTATGCATTATATAATTATTATGCACGTTTATTAATCTGATATTACGACCGTATAATATTCGCATTTACAATAAATGATTTATTCAATAC
>JACXSJ010000258.1:0-50311 GCA_014851325.1 Pentalonia nigronervosa
TAACGAATAAATAAACGATTTACTATACGTATATGTGTCTATCCGATAGTCAGTATTATGATAATCGAAAACATAATAATATATTAAATAAATGATATATATTATATTTTTTATTATTTATCTACATTTTAATGACTTACTCAATTACGAGTTACACCAGATATCTAGTTTACAGCTAAGCGATTACTATTTCCCCCCCCCTCTCTTTCATTTTTAAGCATGTACAGCATCATTTTTCCTTTTTTGTACTAATTATTCAAATTCTGATTTTTCGAATTTTTAATTATATTTAAAGACTATATTCTTAAATTCCTTTTTTTTGTACTACTTAAAAAGTGTCTTGTGGTGATACAAACTTTAATTATTAAACGAAAACCCCCAATTTTACTGCAAATTATTTAGGGGATGGTTTTATCAAAAATGTTGATATATCTAAATCAAAATTGTAATAAGTAGTTTCTGTGTTATTAAAATGTTTGTACTAAGGATAATAATACTTAAAAATGGTTCTATAAAAGTATAAACTTTAAGTACCTACCTTTAATATTTATTAAAGGTTTAGCGTTATTTTATTATATTCGATCGCTTTTACAAATTATTTATATACATCAATAGTAATAAAACTATTAACGTTTTCAAATTATCAAAGTCTCCATATCTACTTGTTAACCCATTAGTAATTTTCATAGAAATATTATCTGTAATATACAAAGTTATATAACTCAAAACTTTGATTTAGATACATTCAATTTACCTAAAAAAAAAAGTCAATTGAATAATTTAATGTGAAAAGGGAGGTTCCTATTTTGAAAAACAGAAATTTGTATTGTCACAGGATCATCCGGTACCAAAAATCTCAAGAATTCAAAAATATGATCTTCAAGTGTATTAAAAACTCTAAAAAATAAATTACATTGTGTTTAGAAATTATTAAGCTGTTAACTTCAAAAACAATCGTATTAAGCACTGTACACAGACGTATCGTTTGCTATATACATATATATATATATATATTAAATTATAGAAATTTTCATTGTAATTAAGATATTAATACGAGTGTGTGACACTTTATACACGTGGAGCAATATTTCGTTAACTATATCGATACTGATTAGCAACTAGGCGAGAAGCAACACATTTTAACAAGCAAAACCGAACCAACATAAATCTTCTATTATAGTCTTATAAATATTAAGATATACATACACCTTATATTAAAGACAAGATTTCGGTTGGAGTCATGGGTTTCAAATACATATACATTGGTGGGGGGGGGGGCTGATGAAGAGTGTCCGGCGGAATCGACGTGCAAATATTATAAACAGTAGCCGGCGGAGTCGATACGAATTCGGCAGAATCGATATACGCGTACGCCCGGACCAAGCGGGATGACCGGAACAGGTGTCACGATAATATCACGATGCCATTCTTAAAGTACGCATGTGGCGGGCGCAACGCGTTCTAAATCTCTACCTGTAGCTACCGATAAAATCATATTATTTACATTTTACGATTCAACGATTTAGTCGATCAATTACGTAAACACTTTCGATTGGACTGTATTGTTATAATTATTAACCCTTTACGGTCTTGCACGACATAAAATTATATGCCCGTGTACATTATCATTGTGTAAGTGAATAAACAAGGAATTTCCTCGAGGCCCGTGGACACAATATATGTAACACGTTATATTGTTGCAATAATATTGTCGTGTGTGTGTCAGTAAATGTAGATGACTGTGCGGTTCGGCGTTTGGTCGAAAAATGCCGTGACAAATTTTATTATACGCGTGTCGTACGGTGAACGATAAATCGATGTACGCCATAAACGCAGATGGTTTACATCAGCGAAGCGAGCTTGACGGGAATGACGATTGAAAAAAATAAATATATATTATATTGTGTTCAATAGTTTTAAACATTTTAAAAATACTCGGGCAAACCATATGCTGTACAAAGTTGTAGATGCGGGCCCGGTTCTAGAGACGAAATATATAATCACAAGGGCAAAATCCAAATTTGCCGCCCTTTCGTTTTGGATCTTTCCATATTTACCCCTTAACCGCATATTATATCTTCAGACATGTGCTCGTACACTTCGGATTCGAGCCACAGTATATAATATAACTCGCTATAAATGTTTGATTTCAGTGTGTACCTATTGCGCCTACTTGTACGCATACTGCCTCAACCAATGCTAAATTTAATTAGTTTCCAAATGTCAACAACTATTATTTTTAAAAATATTAAGACTAAATATTCAACATGATGTTTTTTTCACTCGTCGGTATTTTGAAATAGGTTTTTGGTTTTTGTGCTAGTCTATGGAGCAATATATCTTAAGCACAGTCTTGCCTACGCCGAGGAAATGCCGCCTCTTACATAATATCGCTCCAGGCAGCACAGACCTGTGTTATATGTGCCTTCTGCCGGCCATGTGCAGATGTCGGGTGCGTACCTCGTCAATGAGAAGGTAACACTGTAATGGATGTATTTATTCAGCCTATCTGTTGTAAATAATATAGCCACAAATTAAATAATTATTTATTTAATCTGTGATACAGTCTTGTTAAGAATACTTTTTATATGTATTCTGAACACGTATTTAGATACTTCTTGGTGTCATTTGCATTTGAAATACTTATTCGAATACTGTCTCTCAAAAGTATTTGGGTATAAATACAAATACATTTTAAAAGTATTCAAAATACTTTGCAAGTACTTTTTTCATATTTTGAATTTCGGATGTCTTATACCTTTAATATTTTAATTAGATCAAGTTAAACTTCAGCTAGGTAAGTATATAAATTTTAGCTATAATGTGTCATTTTTTCATTTGATGAAATTGTATAAATTCTTAGAATTATTATAAAGTATTATTTCAAAAACAATTTTTTAAATAGTAAAATACGAAACAAAAATATTAATTGTTGAAATACAACAGTAAAAAGAGTATAGAATATATAAGTACTTAGTATTTTGAAATAAAATACAAAGAAAAAGTATTTTTAAAGTATTTAAAATACGATTGTCAAAAAGTATTTGAGAAGTATTTGAAATACCAAAAAAGCATTTAAATACAAGTATTCGAATACTTAACAAGACTGTTGTGGTATAACTTTAAATATCCAATTTCTTATAAATGTCTATGAAGTAAAATCGTGCTTATACATCTATTTTTTATAGTTTTTAATAGATAAGTAAAACTTATCAAGAATCCTCTTTCACATTTTCAAGCTTTATGACCAAGTAAACATTTTTTTTTTTTTTTTATTGACATTAAAGAAAAAATCGAAAAAATAGAATATTTCAAATTCCTTTAAACAGCTTAAAGTTAGTTTAGATATATTAAACGTCTTATTGTGTATGGTAAATGATAATATTTAAATAATAGTGGAGTGTTATAGGTTTTGATAGTTAATATTTTTTGAGTTACAACAAAATATCAAAACCGTTTGAGAAGAAATCGTTATTTTACTAGTGAATATCAAATGTCGTCAAAATTTTAAATCTAATTACTCATAATAGTACCTATGTGTCTTCAGTAGTCCTCAAGCTAAACTTTTTTTTAATTTCAGTAAAACATGCTTATGAAAAATCTTGTATAAATATTTAAGCATTAGGTATTAAAATTAAAACTGTTATGAATTTTTAACTATAAAACTATTTATATATTTTTGTAATTTTGTAAAAATTTGAAATTTAAATGCTTATAACAAAATCGTGATTATAGATTTTTTGATATTTTTAAATTGCTGTAGGATAAAGTATGAAAAACCTTGTATTAAATTTTTAAACTTTTTTTTAAACAAACATTTTTTGATCGTAATTTATAAATTAATAGCATTAAACATTTTATCATATATTCGAAAAAGTAGAAAAATTTAATGGTCTGTAAATAGAACAAAAATAAATATAA
Source organism: Pentalonia nigronervosa (assembly GCA_014851325.1). Classification (NCBI taxonomy): domain Eukaryota; kingdom Metazoa; phylum Arthropoda; class Insecta; order Hemiptera; family Aphididae; genus Pentalonia; species Pentalonia nigronervosa. Next base: position 3,922 of record JACXSJ010000258.1, read on the forward strand.
ACAAGAATATTTGAAAATTATATCGTGTCTAAAAAATAATACAAGTACTGGAAATTTTTTATTTTTGATCCTCCAAAGTACCAATACTCAATCCAAATTTCTACCAGAAATCATCCTCAAAGTAGAAAATTGAAGTAGTTTCGCTGCTCTATAAGGTGATGACAGATAAAAAAAAACACTGTTTAAAAAACAATACATTCATCACTCCGCTCAAAATCTAATACAAAAGCGGGTGTACAACGATTCTATTAAAACTTATTTTTTTTTTTTTTTTGTCCACATTAAATTAAAAATAAAATATAATCATTATACATCATGTTTATTTTTAAATTATAAATCGTTTGTTCTTTTTGTATCCTAAAACGTATTTCACGTTTTGTAGTATATTTTGGTGTGTATAGTCGGAATAATAAACAACAACAAATAGCATTTTTTTTTTTGACATTACGTAAATATGCGTCAAAAATACGGATATTATTCAAAGTTCAATCTTTTCAAACTTAATTATGTAATATTGATTGAAGCTATGATAATAATATTACAGCATTTATACCTATACTTACTTCTATTTAAACTCGACTTGTGTTGATGATCAGAGCTGGCTTTGGGGGGGGGGGGGCACCGGTGCGCAATTGTACACTTTGGGGGCGGAACATTTTTTTTTAGATAAAATACAACAAAAAACAAAAAATTCAGTTTAGTTTTATAAAGAGAATATTAAATTTTTAAATCTTAAAATAAAATCATTTATACATTTCTGACAAAATAATTTGTAAATTTTCGTATTTTTTACGATTTTTTTTTTTAATTCTAACTTCAGGTGCTCACAAAAGACTATCGTGAATTAACGCTCGTATTTTTTTTTTAAATTACACTAAAAACAAGTTATGAAGAACCTTGTATAAATTTTTTTAATTTTTGAAAAAAAGTTTGGCCATCAATGCACTATGATATTACAAAAAAATTATTGAAAATGGAAGCCTAATGGCTTTTGAGCCGGGGTCGCAAAATTTCTAAATACGGCTCAGGGTGTAATAACTTAAAAGTAATTACAACCAGGTTCGGACTAGACAGTGGAGCTACCGAGAAAATCTCGGTGGGCCGCTCAAATAATGGGCCGGTTATGAGTGTTTGGTTGTAATTTTATTTTTATATGGTAATGAGAAATTAGTACAAACATTAGTTAAAAATATAATTGAATGGAATTATTAAACCGCACAATAGTTGTAACTGTAATCAAACGCCGGGAATCCAAAAACTCGGTGGGCCGATACCTTGTCTATTCGGTGCTGATTACAACTTATTTTGTCGAACGTGTTTCAATTTTAATTGCAACCGTACACACCATTTAAATATTTTAAAATGATGGCTATTAAAATGATGTACCTAATCCAATCAGTATACTTATAGGCATTTGTTTTGAGGATTTTGATAACACGTCACAGCTATTCAATGTGATATGATCATTAAATCTTGTTTAAAAATTTAAAAATACAATAATAATTTATACAGTAATTAAATCTTTCCAATACAATATTGTACTTTAGACACGTTATTGTATATTATGCGGGAATTTACGTTTTATTCTAATAGTATGATTACTTTAGTTATGTGTTTCTTCCAAAAGAAACATTTTTTAACATTTTAACTATTGACTATTGTCTATTACTAATTAATAATTACTATAGGCGTTGACGGTCTTTTCATAATTTGGACGAGTGTTTTAAAAAATACTTTAAATGAATCGTTTAAAGTATTTACAATTTAATGGACATATATTCATATAGGTAACTAACATTAAAGGTTAGGTTAGATACCTAACAATACCTAAAAATTGTTGGAAATTAGCAGATGTTATCTATATCGAATCCCAGAAAAAAAGACAAAAAAAAAGAACATGGAAAAAATGAACAAAAATGAAAAATATGTTAAGAAAAAAATATAACGATAAAAAAAATGTAAAAATATTTTTCTTTTGAAAAATTTGGTTTTTAATGACATAAAATTATGTGAAAAAAATATTTTCAAAAAAGTTGAAACTTTTCAAAGTAATCAGTGGTTCATAATAAAACGACCACATTGTATATAATATTTATTATACATTTAAAAAATATTTCTATATATATTCTAAACAGTCTTCATCGTTAAAGTTTATATGGATCGTATTGATTTTATTACCTATACATAGTAAAACTTGTGGTAAAGTGTGTAGAGCGAAATAACTTTTTATTACTAGAAATTTCGTATGTAGACTTTTACTTTCTTTATCTCATTATGTGTTAGGTTTTATTTGAGTAAACAACATTTAGTCTGCCGACAGTGGTTACCAATGTCTTTTAATCGTGTTATAAATTATCTTTCCCGATGTTAATTTTTAGAAATGGAAATTTTTAAATCTAATAAAAACGGTGAAATGATGTATTATGAAACATTATCTGTAGTTATTTCTATTGTGCTATTAAGTCCGAACCTTACAGATCATAAATTACTGTACGATTAGCGGTACTAAACAATATATAAATTTTTAATCCGTGGATTCATCTTAAATTATGTTGTTATAAATTTGTTGCTACTTATGTCTTATAGTTAATTAGTCATTTTGATAATAACTCTGCAGTTTACATTACTCTGCAATTAATGTTTAATGTTATTATGTTATGAATAACGAAGGATTATTCATAATATATGATATAAACGTACATAAACTTTCTAAAATGTGTCATATTCATTATAGCTTTCGTTCGTTTCAGTCATGCGGTTTTAAATTTTCAAATTGTTATCCGTATAAGTATACACAATATATAATATTATTCTGTCGAAATGAGCAAAAGTAAACGAATCGAATATAATACGCTAAAAATATTTTACATAACTATTTTAATATTTAACTAAGTTGCAATTTCGAATAGATACTATTTACCTACATATATACGCACTTATGTTCTAATATTGTTTTAAATTAACTTTTAATATAGTCGTTTCAACTTAATGAATATTATATTTGAACGTTTTTATTCTTTCTATTGCATATTTTTTATCATCGTTAGAGCTGGGACTTAATGCCCCCAAAAAATGATTTTATGCCCTAAAAATTCTAAATAATGCACTAAAATATTCTTAATATTCTTAATAATTTTGGTGTAAATAATTGTTGATAATTGATACATTATTCAAGAATTTTTAAAGGACCGTAAAATAGTTTTACAGACAACACTAATTGTTTTAGACTTCTTTAATCCGAATAAACAATTATTTCTTTACAGTTTAAAAATTATTTTTAATAATTTAATATGACAACCTACTTTATAGTTTGTTAAAATTATACAAAAACCACGTAAAAATTTTAAAATAAAATTTTAAACTCAAATTTTGGATTTAAAAAATGTCAAAAATGGCTTTAAATTTTAAAATTATTAAAAAATGCAAAATAAAAACTTAATTTTCTGATTCGAAAATACGTGAATTTATATATAATATTTATGTTATAAAAGGAGCATCACATAGCTGGCTTCAGAAATCAACGAAAAATGAATCAAAATCCCAGTCTTAATCATCGCGTACTTGCTAAACATTATTCAAAAAATGATTGAAAATGTATGTAGATATTTATTCTTCTTTAGTCTCAAGCAAACGATCCGGATGAGATAAAACACAACAGGATCCCAATATTGAGTTCCATTCACAATTGAAGAAATCGTTCGAGATTATTGGAGACTAATTATTATTTTACAATTAACAATAATTATAATATTATATTGAACTCACTATACTATATGCGGACGAGTGTTCCGTTATAGATATATCTCCTCGTGCATCAATTAATGACTTAGGAATATTTAAAATTTTTCGGCACAATCAATCATAATAATATATATATTATTTTTATTTCGGATAGATGTCTTCTTTAATGTTTCAAAGACTCTACGAGAACAATAAGCGTCATCATAAACGTATGTACAGTACAGCTTGAACCTGTACAGCATTTTTAACCTATCAACTTGTCAAATTTACATGACGAACAATGTCGATTGATATGTTTAATAAAGATGGGATAGAATACATTTTATCAACGTGCCTGAATATTGTTTGGGACGTGTTCAATATAATAATTTACAAGTGATTTGCCGCTTTGCGTGTACTACTAAAAATGAGAAAACCACCTGTGTGCGTACATACCACGAACAGATAACAAATTAGAACTAAACAATTATAAGCAACTGGATTCTAATGTACGGAATCACAGTTTGTTGACGTCATACGGATTTCCGTGTAATAATATAATGACAGCGACCATCAAATAATATATAAATGACCCTCAGTTACATTATATAATAATATTATTATAATTAAACCAGTTGTTTGAGCAAAATGATGATTATATAATATCATAACTATGTGCCGAGCGCCTCGAGCAGGGGCGGATTGGGCAGCCGGAAATTCGGAAGTTTTCCGGCAAGTGGCCGCTCCTTTAAATATCGAATTATTTTAAAATAGTATTTTAAGTCAAAAACATTACGATGAAATGTATATTTTTTTCGAGGACATTTTTTTTTCTAGTTGTTACATACCTAAATGGCCGAGTCGAAATAGCTATTGGATCATTTGTATTTTCGAGCAATTATAGTCGGTTATTTAAATATGTTTTATACATCTGTAGTAATTACATTATTTTAATAGGGAATCATAGATAATTAAGAAATCGCATTTTCTGGTTTTATCTAATCTGAGTATTGTTAATGCTTAAACTGTGATAGTACCATACAAGATGTCCACAACACGTTGTTATAAAGTAAACAATAAATTGGCGAGCACTTAATCAAGGACGCATATAATGTAATATGCAAGGGAGGGACAAAGTTAAACACAAAGTGCTTCACTTTTTCGGAAGATGCATTATTATATATCTGGTTGTTTATAATTGAAATAGGTACACAATGTTATTATGAATAACACTATTCCAAGCATAAAAAAAAGCATTTTTAGAAAATAAAAAGATTTTACGCGTTGATTTTATTCATGTAGTTATTGTAGTAAATTTAGTGAAAGTAAACTATAGAAGCTTTTATATTTATGATAGAAAAAATGTTCCATACGAAAAACGAGATAATGATTAAATTATTAAAATACTCAGGTCTAAAAGCACATTATTATTGAATAAGCTTTCTTATCAAAAACAAAAATCGTAACGTTTATAGTTTAAATTGTACACTTTTATTGTATTCGGTATATTATGAGTATCTACCTTAATGAACTAATAAACTAAAACTATTGTAAGCTGTTAAAAAAAAATCTTTATTAATGATGTATACCGTTTTAATAGTGCATAATATCTTCCCAAATGTGTAAAAAAAAAAGTGTGTATGTGTATTAAAATACATATGTTGGTTAAAACTCAATAATTTATAAACTAGTAAGTGGGCCTCTCCCTAATCCGTCCCTGGGTCCCCGAGTATAATGAATTCTACTCATCGGTAAAGATATGGTATATATATTTAAAGGTGATTGAATCTAAAATCAATAATCAAATATAATATGAAAATAATCAGAGCTGGTGACTCGCAATGAGTCATGACACTAAAAAATTAAATTCATAAAAATAAAATTGTTTTTAGTAACACGTCTGGAACAAGAAGATACTATAACTCACTTGCGGTAGGCAGTCTAAAACTAGGAACACTCAAATCGAGTTATATATATGAAAATTCCATTATAAACCATTGGCCCTGATAATCTTCTTCTTCGGCTATTATAGAATCTTTTAGATTTAAATTAAAAAAAAAATTTAATTTTTATATTAAAGTGTCATATGCATAAATAAATAAATAGAATCTTTTCAGGCTTATTGCTGCAACGACATACTGATTCCATTTTTTTATGTCTTCTGCATTCATTACTCCCGGTATTCTCAGATTTTCTTTTATTCTATCTATTTCATCTTTATCTTGAACCCCCTCTGAGTCGTACTTTTGTGTTTAATTTCCATGATAAATTTTTTTAATTAGTCCTTCTGATTTTTATACATACTCAGCCCAACTTATTCTTGTACTTTTCAAAGTTCCAGCAATGATATAGGTATTTGTTATAATATAGTTCTTCCAAATTTTCATTGTTCCGTATTTTATAATATTATCCTTTATTGTTTCTCTTTGGGCTGAACATTTTTCTCAATATATTTCTCTCAAAAACTTCTAACTTTTTTTCATCTGATTTTGTCGTGGCCCAATAGTGCTACCAGTGGCGTATACATAACTTTTGTACAAGGGACGATCAGTGGCAAACAAATTATCACGGAAGGAAAATTTTCAAACCTAGGTCGCTAGGAACCTGCACATTAAAATAATAAAAAGGCCTATGGAGGGATCTGACCATAATAAGGCATCTGAAATTTGCTGCGATTTTTTTTTGCGTCAGTCACACTGACTATACAAAGCTAAAAATTTTAAACACAACACACGTATAAGCTAAAAATATAGGTAAACTAAAAAAAGTGATTATAAGTAATTAAGTAGGTAATAAAACAATTCAAATAATTAAAAATGATAACATATGGGTCGTTTCTCTATAGAGATCGTCTCTCTATTAACTATAGTTAACATGGTCTCGGCCCAATAAGGGGCTACATCTTTGGTATTTATTATATCCTCTTGTGTACACAAATAAGGACAAATTGGGCATTGCATTAAATGTTTCATAGTCTGTTCCATCCTACATTCAAATGCTATAGAAATTTCTTCAAGTAGACTCCACCCATTTCTTCAGTTTATCTTTTGCGCGTCCTACTTCCGTTCTCGTGCGATTTAGTATTCATCGGATAGGCTTCGTTTGTAGTCTACCCTTTGTCATTCATTTGGTTTGTCCATTTCATCGCTCTTTCCTATTCCTAGTTGTTGTGATACATTTTGTCTTTTTGAGGAAACTATTTCTTGATTTTAATCTAAAATGATTTGCTTCAAACTTATGCATCGAGAGTCTGCAGAGTTAATTGCAATCTTTTTACTTCTACGTGGCTATTAGCGTTTTCGTTAATATCTGCACCTATAGGTAGGTATTTGTAAATTCTTACCCTTTCGAGTTCGTGTAATTCTCTACTTTAAAAAAAATTCAACAATATTTGGCAATTTAATAATAAAAATGAACCCGCTACTTTATAAACGCCCAACGATATCACATAATATTATTATTAATCGCGGCGAGTTTTTCTTTTTGTTTACCGCAGAACAATTGTTGGACAACACGACTTCCGTACTATACGGGCAGAACCCAAACACGACCACTGTACCCGTCTACGCGCACGTCACGCAATGTGGTCGAAAACATTTTCATGTGTCGTATTGGCTGTTCTTCCCGTTCAGTCAAGGCAAGCCGATATGCACACTGGACATGGGCGTGCTCGGTCCGCTCCCGTTGCCAGTCTTCAACAACAGGTGTTTCGGTACCCTCAAAGAGTACGGCAGCCATGTCGGAGACTGGGAACACATGAGTCTCACGTTTAACGTACGTATATTGTGATCCTGTATACATTATATTATATGATGATAGTATATTATGACATGACCACATAGGCGTGTTCAGACTATGGTGGCCGAGGAATCATAACAAATTTTTAAATTGTATAACCTATTTTTTGTTAAAAAAAATTCGTAATAATATGAACATTTTTTAATTATAACTAAAAAGTATAACTTGATGGCGTGTCAAAACAATAAAATTTAATTTAAAACTAAAATGGAAACATATTTTACATAAGTAATCTAGTAAATTAGAAATTATTGATAATAATGAAGTGTTTATAAATCCATTCTCCTATCATATGGTTTCAATACTTTAAAAGCCTCAATGACATCATCAAAGTTTATACTTCTTGCCAATTCTTGCTCGATACTGATGGTTAATAAACCATTCGGGCGATCTTGATTCGTAGTTAGAAAAATCACCACCAAAATGACCACTTACAAAATCTAAACTACTAAGTAAAACTTTAACTTTCTATAAAATAGGTAAGTATTGAAATTTTTTTTTTCAAAAATTACATTTTTCCTTTTAACGCAAACAACTTTAATAAGAATAGTACTTTTTTAAAGTATTCTGATGGGTTAGGTTATTGATTACAAATAATCAAAATCTTTAGTGATCGAAAGTCGCATATGATTTTTTTTTATCTAGACAAGATTTTTTGAGGCAGTAAATATAGTCCAACCGGAGGGCAAGTGTCTATTCTCCTCCCCCTGAACATGCCTAATCATAAAAAATATATACCCTGCATTAATGCCTATTATATACAGGGTGATTCAAAATGTATATTATAGCCTGCATTTTATCACATAAATATTCAATATACAGAAAAATGTATAATATGAAAGTTTTTTAATTTAGAAACATCTAAAATGATTTATAAATTTTATAATTTTTTACAAAATATTAGGGGAGTTTTATGAAGTCGACTTTTGAAACTCAAATGAGAACTGTTGCTACCGTAACAATAATAAAATAGGAATATTTTTTTTGCAAACATAATTTTTAATACGTTTTAGTGTTCAAACAACATTAATCAATGAAAACTCTATGCTTAAGAGATATTTTAAGTTTTTATAAATTTCTATAGTCGACCGCCCAAAACATTGTAAGAAATTATAAAACATACAGGTAAATCATTTTAGCTGCGTTTCTAAATCAAAAACCTTTTGTATCATACATTTTTCTCTTATTTGAATCGATAAATTGGCCATAACATAAATTTTATATTACCCTGTATATACTGCAGGGTAATGATTACCAAACATAATGTTATGCTCATAATCAACCCCCGTCGTTGCAAATATGCATAATATATATTAAAATTCTGATTTTATTATTATTATATTCGTTAATTTCAGTTCGAATTGTATTCAATTTTTTTCAACATATTAATTGTATATTTAAAAAATATTGTTAAGAATTTAAGATTTACAATTTTATTTCAAATTCGAGCGTATAATTAGTCTTAAATCAAAAAATAAGTAGGTATACCCTGCGTAACTGCATTAATAAATCATCCTTTTTATAGGACTGCAACTTTAGGCATAATAACATATTATATTATTATATTATTATTAATAAATAATGATATTACATAATATTGTATTATTTACACGCCAAATGTAAATCACATTTTCATTTAAATACATATTATCGAGTTTTGGTTTACTGCAAAACACACGACACGACCAAAAAATGCATAAAATAATAATTATTGTGTATCGCCGCCATTGCGTCTGCAATATATAGGTAGATAGGTAGGTACAAAATATGTTTAACAATGTCGCCGTTTGTTCATGCTGCGCAGGGCTACGACGAACCAGAAGAAATGTATGTGTCGGTGCACGACGCCGGCGCGTTTTACCGGTTCGATCGGAATCGCCGGAAGTTCGTGTTCAACCGTCAAGAGGTGCGCAAAGGTTTTTTGCAAAAACCCAAGTTTCCGGAAGTGGTGCACTTGACAGACGAGGGTAACCATCCGGTGTTATTCGCGGCCAAGGGATCGCACGGCCTGTGGACCGCTCCAGGTGAGATCTATACAACTCGGTCTGCAATAATTGTTAGATCGAACGATAATATTATCGTGACGTCATCAAGAATTCGTCCTGGGGGGGAGGGCAGGGATAGACATATTTTTTTCACGTGCATTATACTAAATGTTCACTATATTTTCAAGTACAGCAGCCAGTACCGTCCTGATCACAAATAAAGCCCTCCTAGGGCAACAATATTTGACGCCCTCCCCGACTCTCCCTACAAAAAATATGTAAAATCGACTTCACATTTAGCGTATAATTAACTTCATTTCTTAAATATGTTCAATACTTATTAATCAAAGGTACCCGCTTGGTTATTATTGTAATCTTATTTGTATAAATATATATTTTATTTTGTTTTAATGATGTTTTTCGAATTTAATACCGATTTCGTTGAATTGGCTACATTATAGAAAAAAATTATTGTTTTCACAAAACAATACACAACAATTATAAAAAATCTTAAAGTATTCATAAAGTATATAATATAATTATGAGTTATATATATAATATATTAACATAAACATCCAGAGTAAATATTATTACATATACATATTATATATTTGATTAATAATAGTCATCATGATTCAAAAATAATACTCGTCATAATATAAAATCAAGTGTATGGTAGTTATTTTCCTAGTTACTACCTATGTAGTATCTACAAAGTCATAATTTGCAATCATACAACATCATTGATAATTTTTCAATAATATACTATCATATGATAATATTGATATTTATACATTATTGTAAGCATGTAACACATTATTTATATAATTTTATATTTAATAGGATATTAAAATATAAATGGAAAATTAATATTTAAAATAAAAACCTCGAATATTCCTCTTCGTCATTCATTTTTATGACGCCCCTAAATTCCTAATACTTCGGGCGCCCTAGAGTATTTGCCCAATTCGCCCCTCCCCACCCCCTTAGGACGGCTATGAGTACAGCTGTGGTATAGCTGAGAATATATCATTTCAGTGGTTCCCAACCCGTAGGCCCGAGGCAACGTGGTATTGGGCCGCCGGCGCTGGTCAAATGTCTAAGCCAACAATAGAGTCAGAAAACTTTAATTTATGCCGATCGAAATGTCTACACAATTTTAAAACGTCCATATCTATGGTTAGATAAGGTAATATTTAATCGATATAATAGCCCGTGTGTTTATATTTTTTACATTGTTTATATTCAGTAAGTGGGCCTCGACGTTTGTCTCGCAAAATGTCCGTACGACTAAAATAAAGGTTGGGAACCGCTGCGGTAGTATTTTGTCAAATGTCAAAGGTTCTGGTGGGGAGAGGGGGTCTATCTGGCGAGAATAAAATTATCTCTCGTCGGAAAACACAACGGTACAATAATACGGATGGGTATATTATATTATTACGGGCGTAATCAAAATCATTTATTTGTGTATCGATTACGCAAATGTAATGTTTTATTACAGGAAAACACAAATACGTGCGCATACCGCGGTTGTACGACGACAGCGGCTACGGGTTTCCGTGGAAGACTTGGCTGAAGGTGGACGTGCTGAACTCGTCGAAAAAACTTCCCGTCTGGATGCAGTACTACGGCAAATGGGGAAATCAGCGCAGTAAATGTCATCCGCTGTCCAAGATGGGCTTGCAGATTTGTCAGTTCACCGACGGGCCGACGGGCATACCGATGAAACCGCACGATTTCCAATGTCGAAACGCGACCAACTAATATGATATTATACCCGACGGACAATCACGCCTACCTGTATGATGGTATTATATTATTATTATTATTAATATTATTATTGCGATTTACAATATCGGCTGGAAGAGAAATTCGCCGGACGGCGGCGCTGCGATGAATATCAACCGTCGTCGGTGGCCTAGCGCCGACTTTCCAGCGAACGAGACGTGTATTAGGTCAAAATGTGTATCGCCGCGTGTTGTATCGTTATCGTTTTTATTATTATTATTATTATTATTATTATTATTATTTAACTACACTAAACGTGATGGGTCTCAGTAGTTTTAAGGACCTCGAAAATTGATATTATTGCATTATTGCGCGTATTATAATATGCATTAAACGTGCGTCGAGTGAAAGTACCATTATACGGACCGCCCGATTGTCGGATTTCCTAAGAAAATTTGATTTTTTTTTTTTTTTTTTTTTACACACATAAATTTTATTCCATTTATATTGTATTATTTTATAGCGTGTAAATAATTATCAACGTGTTATGTTAATAAAAATAATGAACATTTATGTCTCTCTGGTTTTGTATAATTGTAAGAATATACTATCTATACTGGCGTATACTGCAGCTATAATGAGCGGAGTGCAAACGTACAGCGATTTCCTTTCCGAACAGAAAATTGTACGTTATATTATGCGTACATAATAGCCACATACCCATATTATTATAAAGGTTCTTCCTAGTTCTATTATACATTCACATGCATTGATAAAATTTTAATTCGCCTACTATGGTGACGGTTCAGAGAACGATTGAGTCAAACTGGTCACAATAGACTCTTTAATTAATATTTTCATTTTAATACGTATTATTATTTATTACGTGATGTAAAAAAAAAAAAAAAATAATGCCGAACGTTTCTGAATTCAAATAATAGATAAATCGAATAATGATGATCGACAATTATCGATATATTTTGTATACCTACTATTATAGTTATTTAAAAATAATCATACAGTTAAAACTGTTTAAATTAATTTGTATTATTAGATTCTACAATTAAAAGCTAATTAGATATTTATTTTTTTTATTAATTTACAATTTTTACACGGTCACGAGTGACAACAGTGGCGCATTCAGACACTATATACGTGTCCTGGGGAAACATATATGGACCCAAGAGGAGTGGCAAGGGCCTCTCCACCCGTAGACTCGGGAAATTTTAGGATGTCTGTTTTTGGCGGCCAATAAAACTTACCATTATCGGATTTATGTTGAAATTTTATCCAAGATGACCCCTCCCCCGTAAATATATTCTGGATTTCCGCCTGTGGGGAAACATTCTAATATTTCACTGACGTCCTACTCGAGAAGATCGAATTACACTTCTGTAGTTCTATCTATAAATTATACTTATTAAGACGCCTGCATCTAATGCGATTGAATAGATTTTTGTAGATAGTAGTTAATGATATATTTAAAGTCTTAAAATAATTTTAATATTTAAATAAAAACTATAGAATTCATGTTTTATAGAAAATGTGATGCAATTGTTATTAAAACGTAGTATGAAAAATATATTATATAAGTACCATAATTTGTTATAAGCATTTAAATTTCAAATATTGATAAATTTAGATTGGTTAGTTTTAACAATTTTAGTTAATTTGTTGTAATTCAAAAAAATTGTAATCGTGACTTGAAACTTTTCACCGCTGCGTATATTATATGCTTATTAATACTTTCTATGTACAACGAAAATTTCAAAATGTTTGGACTTATCATTTTAAACTATTTATACCACGAACTTATTTACATTTTCTAGTACCGTACGCCGGTATTGACTTATAAGTTTTAAATTATTAACAGTATTTTTTGATAAATATATTTATCAATAATACCTAATTATACAACATAATTTAATATACGATGATATAAATGGTTTTGTAAACAATTAACTCGTGTCGTAGTTAAAAAAAAAATTACATCAATAATTTGCGATGATCGTGATTGGAGGGGGTTCGATAAGTTGCCTGACTAAAAAAAATTCTTGCATAACTAACACTGATATAATATATTTTGATCACTATTAGTATAGGTATTTGATTATTTCCGCCCCTAAAATGTATTCAGTCGCTAAATTATGTACTACAGGGTCACTATAAAAGGAAATGATAATACAAATATTTGGATTTTTGATCACGTGTTTAAGACATAAATCAAAAAGTGTTTTTCGTACCACGCACATTCAATAACTATATTTTTTTTTTTTTTTTTTGATATTCAATATTAAGTTTTCGAAAAGATTGTTCAAAATATGAATTATTGTTCGTACAATCGACATTTATTGTTGTTCTAGTGATTATGTATCAATAATTATGCTATTTCATTAGTACGTAGTAATATTACGTAGTATAAAGTTATATTTTTATTACATACCAGAAGCAATATTTTAGTCGTCTTCTTGTTAATTGTACAACTGCGTGAGTGTTGTACTGGTGTACACGGATGTCGGATGTGCGTCAGTCCCCACATTGGCATATTATAAGTAGTATAAACAAAAATCTACTCGTAATTGACAAATGGGTCTGCTCGGGAATATTTCAGCTTCAATTTAATCGTATGCATCCTGTAGTCAAGAACGCTACGCATCATGTCTGGATCGAAAAACATAGATTTGTTTTTTCTGCAATCAATGATTGACAAGACCGAACCCGGAGTGAAAATTAATTCGTACGAAGTGAGTGATGATGTACAATAATAATTGTATTTTTGTATAATTAGGGTCCTGGTTTATGTGCATTTGCATGTTTTTATTTTTGAACAATCCAAAAATTAGCTAGACAAGCTACAAGTTTAAATTATAGTCAACAGATCCGGCGTAAAAAGTTTTGTTTTGCATATTTTTGCATTTTTTGGTGTGTACTGCATATTTTTGTATTTTACGAATACCCATTTATTTTACTATTGTTCATTGGTTTTACCCACATATACCTATATGGCTCGTAAAGAATTTGTTTTCTTATATTACCTAATCACTTCTAGATAAAGATAATTCTTTAAAATTAATGTTAAAAATAATAAATTAATGAATATAAAATAATTTTTTTTTGAAAATCAAATTTTTTTTTACATATTTATTATTTTAAAGCAGAAATTTCCAAACATTTTTTCCCCGTAGACCACGTGCCAATTTTTTCTGTATTTCATAGACCTCGAATAAATTTTTTTTTATTCTATTTATATCATTATTTCTTTAATAATGACAATATTTATTTAATTTTTTTAATCATTAAAACCATAGGAAATGCAAATTAAATATAATAACATAAAAAATATATATATCTTTAATGGGAGGATGAGTCTGAGTACTTTGATAGTAATTGTGCAATATTTAGCTTCAAATTAGTCAGGTTTAACCTTAAATCTCCTTAAACCTAACCAAATCAAAGATTTCCATTCTGTTTCTTTTTTATTTGTAAGAAATTTGGCAATCGTGCTAAAACCTCTTTCCGCACAGTATGATGACAAAAAAACTATCAAAAACTTTCATGCGATACTCCATAATGCAGAATGTAACAGATATGTCTCTTTGAAATCAAAACTGCTGATATCCATTTCTAAATTGGATCTAAAGTTCTTCGTTAGTACTTATTCCGATCAGTTCTTCTTGTAATATGACATCTGATTTTTCAATGCCATTGTATGGATTAATAATCCACTGTGATATTTCCATTATCAAAAGATCCTCAAATCTGATTTTAAAGTCTGTGTGGACATTTAAATGTTGAACGTAGGTCGATACGTTATCATCCTGGCAGTTCATGTGTGACAAATTGGGAAACTGAGAAAATTCCAATGTTTTGCTTCATTAAGTTAATTCTGACAAAAAAGGCTGAAATGATTAATTTTGTTTTTATAAAATGTTTAATACAGACATTAGATTATCACCTTGTGAACCTGCAAATTACCTCATAAAATTTAGCAAACAAATCTGTTAAATAAGCAATGTATTGCTTCCTTTGGATTAAATTGTCTTTTAATATAAGATCTTTAGCATCTAAAAACTCGGAAACAATATCAAAAAGTGAATAAAAAATCTTATAGAACACAAACCTTTCGATGGACATTGTATTTTAGTGTGAAGAAGTAATCAATGAAAGTTCTAGATAATCTAGAATTACTCCAAATTTTGTTTACTTCGTTTATGATGAATTGAAGAGATTGATGTAATCTGGCATTTAGATTTTTAGCAACTAAATGTTGTCGATGGATGACACAGTGAATTGCATACAATCCTGGTACATATTGTTTTAAATGACACTTGTTTTTAGGTAAAAATTACGATACACTCGACTTAATAACTCTCGTGGATCTCTATTTACGGGAGATTTTAAATTTCGCCTGAAGTGAACAGGTAAAAAATAAAGAAAAAAATAAGGTCTAGATTAGGTTAAGTATGGTAAATTCTGCTCGGGAAAATATCCAGACAAAAAAAGTACTTGTAAATTCTACAAAAAAAAAAAATAAATATTTTTAAACCAAACGTTTCGTAATTAAAAATTAGAAATATTTTTTTTTTTACAACACCATTGTACTGTACGCGAGGCAACTTGTTATAGTATTTGGAAGTTACAAAATGTTTGAACACGGAACAATCGTATCAGACGACAATCATGTCATTTGTTATCAGTTTTTACTACAATATTGTGGATCTAATAATTGAAAATGTCAGATAGGAATATTATAAATTGTTTGAATCACTTGAGTTTTGTTTAAATTAAGTGTTTATATTTGTACACGTCCTAGAATCTTATACACACGTACCTTGGCAGCTCAATTTATGAAGTCAAAATGTGAAAACATACTTTTAGTATTAGATAATTTTAAATTTTCTAGAGTAAATAGACCTTTGGCTTCTGGGTTAATAAATGGCGATGTATAATTAAAACTTGCAAAGCTTTTGTGAAAACTTTTGCTGACACTACAAACATTGCTGAACAAAATGTTGATCATAACTATAGTACAAATAGGTAAGTAAAATATTATACATATACATTATACATTAAACTTAATTAACTAAAATTAAATACGAACTTTCTAAAATCTGAAATTATAATTATGTTTTTAGTAATCAAAATATACAACGGCAAATTATATCAGTATTGGCAAAACGTAAAGCTGTAGAAAATAATAATGAAAAACTTGATAAAATAGTGTGTACAGTCATTAAAAGCATTTCTCAATCTGAAGCGTTGTAATTAAATAACTTGCATAATATCAAGCGAAATATTTACAATGCAAAACGAAAAAAATTCCCACCTTTGCCAAAATCTGGGGAAGAAGTTTAGAATATGCTGAATAATATGCAGTTGGTAACCAATCGAGAAGAAAATTCTATACTTAGTAATGATAAAGTAAATGGTATTATAATTTTTGGGTGCAAAATAAATCTAAAAATGTTATCATTTACAGAGTGGATTTATATGGATAATACATTTGAATATAGTTCTAAATCTTTTTTACAACTATTTACTATATATGGCTATTTTAATGGCCATTATATACTTTTAGTTTTTTGCTTATTAAAATCAAAAACTCTAAATATATATTTGCAATGTCTTAAATTAATAATTGATAATTATATTGATGATAATTATTTATTTGAGCCAATGTATGTTGTCATTGACTTCGAAAAAGCAATACACAATGCATGTAAATCCATCTGTCCAAATATTTAAATTGATGGCTGTTGTTTTCATTTATTATAATCATGGTATAGGTATGTTCAAATAGTAGGATTAAGTATTGAATATAAAACCGAAACCTGGACTATAAAAAATAGGATAATTAAATGTTTTGGATTAAATTTTTTAGAACCCAAGATGGTTTTTGATTACTTTGAAGTATTTTTAATAAGTTCTAAACCAAATTTCCATATAGATTAACACAACTTTTAGATTATGTATTTAATAATTATATAAGTAATGATGCAACTTTTCCTCCAAATACATAGGCAGCTGCTACAACAGATTTGAACAGAATGATTAATACTTATGAATGCTTTCATTCCCATTTTAATAAAAGTTTTAATTCGAATCATCCTATTTTTATATTTTTAGACACACTTCAGTTAGAAAATTATGATTATGATAAATTTTGATTATGTAGAAAATATGGATCATTATTTTGAAGATTTTGACAAAAAAAAAATAATATCCAAATGATTTGATTTGATTTATTTTAAATGTATATTTTAGATGATTATATTTTGACTGGTCTTAATTATTATAATCATTACTATTTATATAATTTTTATTAATTATACATGACTTATGTGGTAATTACTTATTGACTTCATATTATGTGAAATATAATGTATTTTGAAATATTATGTAAATAATTATAATGATTTTGTAAGTAATAAATATATTATATTTAAACCTATTATATTTTATTTGACATTATGACTGCAAACAAGGTATGCGCCTATGGATACGCCCGTTTAAATACACAAATAAATAAATATTAAAAACTACTTTGTAAAATACATGGTTTTAATTGAAAAATATAAAAAAAACTAAATTTAAACTTTTAAACTTCATTAAGTAATAAGAACTTCTTAGAATATGTTTATTAATTATACATTTTTTTTTTTTTTTGGGCGGAATTTACCATTTTCGGACAGAATTTACATGCGCCACTATTAACACCTCATATACCCCCAACTTTCTTTTTCATTGACATGAACCTCTTGCAGGTCAGAAACAACCCCAGGTGATCGATATAGACCGCTTTGGGAATCTCTGTTTGAAAGGGTTTATCTTTATAAATTAAGAGCATAAATGCATTTACCATTTCTAAGGTTTTTAGAGCATATCAATCCGGGCCCTAATGATATTACGTTTATTATTGTGTTGGGTTTGGTCGAATAATTACGCGGTGATTTACAGACAGCGTTAGGATCAAAACGAGGAGATAACTACACGTCGATGTTATACAGAATCCAACTGTACGGCGACAACGGATGGTCAAAATCTCTGATCTACAAGTGTTTGCCCGACAACAGACAAGCGAGAAATACGTATAAATCCGAAATACTATTTAACAACGAAGTGACATTCTACACGAAATCGTTTACAGCCCTGATGAAATATCAAGTCCGTATACTCTAGTATCTACTGTGCTGTGTTATATATTTGAAATAATATTTGTTTCTATCACGAGGTTTGCACTAACGCTTTAGGAGCTCAAGAAATTGGTCGACACTTTTAACAGCGTGCCGAAATGCTATTTGGCCCAAAGCGATATCGTCATATTGGAAGACATGCGATGCAAAGGATTCGCCATGTTGGACAGATTGAAGGGTCTCGATTTTAATCACTGTAGGGCCATACTGAGGTAATAACAATAGCTTTGGCGGCAATATTATTTTATCTGAGTTGCTGGCGCCATGTGTTTTCAGAGTCTTGGGCAAATTCCATGGACTGTCGCTGTCCATGAAAATCGACGAACCAGAAAAGTTCAAGGAATGCGTTTCGGACGCAATAAACGAAGTGTACTACAAGAGTGAAAACGAATTGTGGTACAAAGGCTATTACAGACGAGCCGCAGAGAACGCGGAGAAAATGGTACGTATACCAATAATTATACACATTGATGTATCGTTGTCTATATAACACTTATATTTAATTATTATCGTTTTTCACGAGTACGGTATTACGCCGATAATGGTTTGTATTTACGGCGATATTTATATATTTTTCCAATAGCTAGAAGTCGAATTAACTGAAGATGAGAAACCGAAATATTTGAATAAATTTCGAAAGTTTGTCAACCACGAATCGTTCTTTGGGTATATGGTGGGACTGGTGTCGCCCAAAGAACCGCTAGCTGTACTCTGTCACGGTGACTGTTGGACGAACAACTTTTTGTTTCAGTACGCTCAGGACGGGAGTATATCGGAAGTAAGATGTGACATTGTTATTATTTTATGAGCCAATCGATTATTGTAAAAAAATAATAACTATTTTTTTTTCATCACCTTTCGAGGTGTCTATAGTAGACTTTCAGTTGGCTAGGTATGGCTCTCCGGCATTAGACTTGGTCAGTCTCCTGTATTGCTGTACCAGTGTAGAGATAAGGAAACAGTATTTGCCCGAACTGCTGGAAGAATATTACGATTCAATTGTCGGTGTCTTAACGCAAACAGATTGCTTGAACCATTATCCAAATATTCGACAAAAGTAAGTATCTATAAATGAAAGTTTTTTTTTTTTACCAGGAATTTAATTATTTAAAATAAAAATTAATTGCGTAAAAAATATCGATAATAATTATAAGTTATTTTTTTTTTTTGAGGAAAAATACTCAATAATAATATACTGTACGGTTATATACCTGTATATTGTAATACCTAAATAATAATAATCAAATTAAACATTCTATATTTCTATTATAAATATAAACATTTTTTTTTTAATGATAATTTGAGAAATGGAACCAATTTAATCTCTGAAATGTATATGTGAACATACAAAATTGAAACAGTTAAATTTATTATCGTATTACACTTGGTTCACACAGTCGCACATGAACTTAATTTTGGCTCACGAAAATCAAATATTTTTTGTTTATTTAAACGGTTGCCATTGGTTACACATTATATTAATATTATAATATCTACGTAGAAATACAAATATATTTAAAAAAAAAACAAATCAAATACTTATGAACACAATTACAACGATTACCTACTTTTATGATTTGCAATTTTAATTTTCTTTCTTAATTCTGCAATATTTTTAAGGTAAATACCAAAAAAGACAAAAACCAATCTTAACGATATTGGATTCACGTCGGCTTTTATACATTCGTTAATTCTATCTCTAGTTTTTTGTATTTACATAAAAAATATGTCCAGATTTAAGAAGTGGAAAATTGTAAACATTAAATATTTAGTACTATTGTGTTTATATTATATATAAGTATATTTCAACTGAAGCAAAACGGAAAATGATAGAAAGATAGATTTTTAGAAATTTTGATTTGGACGAAGTCGGATAATACAACTAGACGCTACTACGCTAGTATAATAATATTATAATAAATTAATAGGTAGATATAGTATATATTTTGTAATTATTTAACATAATATCTATCGTTCCTATATTTTAAATAAAAATCCATAACAATTAGTTATTAAAAATTGCCTCATTAATGCCTTATTAATTGATATTAAAACGAAAACATGAAAATCAAAAGTGTTCTAAAATGTGTTTTTATTTGAAATTGACTCTAAACATAATTTAAATAACTATATAAGTATATATGGTAAGTATATGGTAAGTATATATAGGTATTCAATCATCAGATTGTCTACAGTAGCATATTATATCGAACACGTACAATATTAAATAAATATAAAAACACAATACCTTGTTATATCATTCAAATTTGAAGTTCAAGTTTCTACATAATAAGTTATAGGTACCTATCTATCTACCTACTTATTTAAATTAAAATAGTGACCTATATACATATATACATGTATATAGTTAAACTATATACATTTAACAATAACAAACAATTATTATTTTCATACCTAGAGTTTTTCTTATTTTTAAGACTTACAAATTAAATACAAAGTTAATAATAATAATAATATGTAATCATAATATTTACATATGCCATTAATATATGATTTTAACTTAAATAAAAAAAAATGTTTGTATTTTTTAAAATACAAATATAAATGAAATCATATTATTTTTATAGGTATTACTTATTATATATGAATTTTTTCATGAACTTTTGAAGTATGAAAAATATCGTATTATAAATGCTACTATAATAAACTGATTTCCATTTTCATATTGATCTGATATTCGGGAAATCATTGAATTGTTTGATAGATATAAATAATAATTATATATTTGCATTAATTTGTCTTTC
Organism: Pentalonia nigronervosa; assembly: GCA_014851325.1. Classification (NCBI taxonomy): domain Eukaryota; kingdom Metazoa; phylum Arthropoda; class Insecta; order Hemiptera; family Aphididae; genus Pentalonia; species Pentalonia nigronervosa. Next base: position 25,111 of record JACXSJ010000258.1, read on the forward strand.
GTATTGAACTATTATATTTTTCTATTAGTTAAACTTTTTTTTAAATATTGTCTGATTGTTTATGAACCGTTCAATGCTGCAAAAATAAGCCACTTTGAAAGTGTTTAGAAAACAATTATTAAAGTTTATTGCTTTTGTCCTAGAAATTTCAGACTCCACGTGATAACTTTCCGGGTTCTCTAGTTAAAGTATTTAACGAATCGCATGCAGTCGTTAGTTATTATTTCGATATAGGTATATCAGATAGGTACTTTGTTTGGAAATTGATTTTCTTTTTAATTAAAATTGTATTCGTATTATTTTTTTTAAATACATTTCCAATTAGTTTTACTTGTTTTTTTTTTTAACAAATAAATAAATACATAAATTATATTACTACAGATTATACGAAGAGGTGCGTGAATACAATGTGTTCGGTCTAGGAGTAGCACTAGATATGATACCGATCATTACGTGTGACTCGGAACTGGCTCCGGACATGTATACCGCCGAAGATACCATCAACATGGACGACGAACCCAGCAAGGAACCTTATCCCGTCATGACCACGAGCAACTTATGTCGCCAAATGATTGCTGACTTGGTTAAAGAACTCGTGGACAACGGATGTTTGACATAATAGGTTGAGTTAGTTAACACAATATGATTATTTTTATCGATATATTAGGTATAGCCATATTATGCAATTTTTTTTTTTTTAATTTGTGATTTTTATTATTTTTGTTCTATTACAATATCATTGTCATATTTTAACAATATTATTCGATACATGATAACTATAATAGCATAGTACCTACTCGTATTATACGAATTTTGTGTTCATTTAGATTTTATAGTAATATTAAAATAATTAAACGATAAAAAATTATTGTTTTATGGTGTTGTTGTATTATACCAAAAGCATTAATATAATTTACTGATGACTTATGAGTTAACAATTGTAAACACTATCACCAAGCATTAATATTTATTTATGAATTTTTAATAATAAAAAAAAATATTTTTAACAAGTAAAATGTTATAATTTTAAATAGATTTAGATTCAAAGCCGAAAACAATTTTTAATTTTTTTCTATGTGGGTACCCAACCTATTAAGACTATAAATTTTAAAATTGATGATAAAATATTATTTTTTCCTTAATTATTGAAACTACTAAATCATCGTTTTATGAATTTCAATATGGTCTAGAACTTACAATACTAAAATAGCAAACATCATCTATTTAATTTGGGAGTACAATGTAATTTAAGTTTAAATACTCGAATAAATTAAATACAAATATAAATTATCTATAACCTTTTTTTTTAAACCATTAATTAGTTTTAACAATGTAACATTTTACCTTGAATACCAAATTAAATATTTACTAAACTTAAAATGTATGTAGGGCATTAGTATAGTTATAAAAATTAGAATGTAAAGCAAAATTAAACATTATTTCATAATACATTAGCTGAATTATATTTTATTGAATACTTAAGCACTGCAGTGCTTCTAAATACTAGACATTTCACATATTCTTTTTTAATTGGTCTTAAATGTCCCTATTTAATAATATTTTACAGGACATTTAACATATTTTTTATGAACATATCATCATAACTTTTTTATTGTCCTAAACAATTTGTTTAGTTTTAAAAATCTATAAAATATTCCAAATACAATAATTAATATATAATTATCTACCATTAGCAATCAACATAATAAAGTGAAATTGTGTCTGCCTTTTGATCTCTGAACTATTAATCTGGTGAAATAATTGGCACTGCAGTTGTAACCAATAGAATTATAAAAGTGGTATCATCTTTTATTTTTTACAACTAGATGGATTATGTCTAGTCTTAAATCATTAGAGAAAATCATTTAAATAATTAGTAGTATATATAAAATAAATGTTTTATTTTAAACATTAATTACCCAGAAAAAATACAGTATAAAAAAATAATAATATTACTAATAAACTATAATATAATATATTATATAGGTACATATTACATACATAATACACATACTATTATGTGTACTTTAGTACAAAAATATTATAGACAAGGTTAGGCACCATACATTTAAAATAATCACTTATTGAGCTGAGACACAATTAATATTAGACATCATTGAATATGATAATATTTAACATTCATAATGTTATAATAAAACTTATTTTTAGATTGTCATATTATTTTAACATATTTATTTTGTATTTATTGGTTAAAGTGATTCATTTAATAAATACATAAAAAAATAACTTTATTATGCACTTAAAATAAAAATATATGTCCATTACATAAAGCTAATACTTAATATCATTTTGTATAATTGAATGAAAATGAATAAAGTTATTGCCAAAATATAAATATAAATTATTTTTTACATGAATAAATCTACGTAATACTATTAGTAAACAACATTGTAGATAACTTATGTATAAAGATAACCCCATATACAATTTTAATAAAAACTAGTTGAATAAAATCAAATAATTAAAATAATTTGGTGGAGACTAAAACATAATTAAGTAGAGAAATAGACATGGAGATAAATGTTCTATAAAGGATATTATAGAACACAATTTATACTGACTTCAGCATTTAATGTAAAAGAACCACAATTTAAACTGAATTTGAGTGCTGCCAAGTGTCAAATATGTGATATGTAGGTCTATTAAAAAAATAATCACTTTATTTTACTCGTTCTTCATTAGATAATGCCATAAATATATATTTGTAGAAAAGCGTTGATATTATTGTTCCGGAAAATGGACCAACCCAGTATATCTGAAAAAAATTTGTATGAACACATTTTTATACATCAATCTTCAATAGTTATTAAAATATTATTACTTACCCAATGCATATTCCATGAATTGTTATAGATTGCTGGTGCTAATGATCGTGCTGGGTTCAAACTATTTCCAGTGAAAGGACCCTATAACAATAATATAAATGTAGTAAAAAATAATAAGCAGTTAAAAATGTAAATAAAGTGAAAAAAAAACATTTTTTTCTGATCATGGATGATACAATTTTATATTATATGCTTTCTATTTTTCATATTATTTGTAGTAAATGATAATTTAACAAGATACTTTATTTATTGTCTTTGTTTATTTAACAAACAACATTATAAAACTTATTTGCAATTCTTAAAATTATCTTTTAAATTAGGTTTAGAACAAAAAAACTAAATGTTTAATTTATATAAAATAAAATGCATGATTTCTGACTGTTAAAATTATTTGAATAAATATTAGAAGACAATTTACAAAAATGTTTAATGTGTAGTGATATTCTTAAATATTATATTGTGTTTTTTTTGAAGTTAAAATAATATGATGTTACAAAATGATACAAAATGTAAAATCATAAAATTGTATTATATACACTTTAATAAGTAATCATTAATAAATTATTTACATTTTATGTTGCTATAATATTATTTCATGATAGCGAATTTTTAACAATATTTTAATACAAGGAGCAATCAATTTCATTAATCAAAAACAACTAATTTATATGTCCGGTATCAAGTAGGTAGTCTAATAAGAAATGGTAATGGTAGAAATAATTTTAGGTAAGTTATTACTATAATAGATAATTATTAATTATCTTAAATTTTGGTGATAGTACACTTACCCTGAAAATGAAAAGCTGATTTGAATTCATTTTAGGAGTATTTACGCTATTTACTACTAAGATTTAATGTATAAATACAACCTATTAGTAAATTGAGTTATAAACATTTATTTACCTAATTATTTAAAAATAGTTGATTATTTGTTTTTCCTACCACCAACTATAGATAATTAATACACAACTATAATATACTATTTAGAATGAACTAGGAATTATATTAGTTATGAGTTTTTACTCATATTTAATGAAAAATCAAAAAGCATAAATTAAAAATTAGTACAATTTTAGACAATAATTAAAAATCACATTTTAAAATACTTACAACAACAACTGATGTCAAGAATATCATAACTAAAAATTTCAGAGAACCACAATCTCCATTACCACTTTTAGGATCCCAGACAGCACATACTAAAAGTATCAAAACTCCTGTTGTTATAGCTTCAATTAAAAGGGCTTGCCATGCAGTCAATCCAACAACCGGGCTTGTTACACAAACTCCAGATTCTGACGAATTCAATATATTATAAGGTGAAATAACCTATAAAACAATAAAAACAAAAATTAAATTCTATAATTCAATCTTACTTTTGACTACCTATATCATTTAATTTAGGTTCTTACCACTAAAACTCCATAACCAATTAGAGCTCCTAAAAACTCGGCTATGAAATAAATAAAGGCTGTTAATATTGGTAATTTACCAAGTAGTAACGCACACAATGTAACACATGGATTTATATGACAGTTACTGATGTGACCAATAATCTGCATTAAATCAAAAATTATAATTAGTTAATAATATATTACAAATATTTATTTTATAAGATACTTACAACAATAGTGACAGCTACAATACCAGCAAATGCAATAGCACCACTATATTCACCAAGTTCGCCACCAGGATATTTAGGAACTAATCCCATACAACCGAAGAGCATTAAAAATGCAGTACCAAACAATTCAGCTAAAAATATCGATATAAGTTTCTGCCATGGCTGCCGTTCATACAATTGGCTTTGTTCAGCAGTACCTTAAAAAAGAAACACATCAATTAGTTTTGTTTTGTTGTGGAATAAACATAATATTGTGTACCTTGTTCTAATAATGCTACAGTATCAAGAGTTAAACAATCCATTTAAATGTTGAACACTAAATTTAAACACAATTTAATAAACAACATTTTCACTATTTGGCTACAGGTTGTTCTCTGGTTGTTCAATATGTGCCTATGTAACCCAACTAAAACTAGGTAATGTCGAAAAAAAATTTTGTGATTTGATCGATGGCATGGTTATCAAGTTGAAATAGGTAATTAGATTAAGAACGGTCTGGTTAGAAAAAAAATTAAGTTTTTTTGTACACTTCAAATTTTGTTTTTAATTTAACCATATGCATAAAGGACAACATAACACACATTGTTCTATTTCTCAGATAATAAATTATTACCTAATTATAAGATATCATGTCAAACAAATTAGATACCTATGAAACTATAAACTATGAAATGAACGTACCATCACCATTCAGTGAAAAGACCTTTAGGTGCTTATTATTAGTAGTTGATATTATGTTATGATAGTATATTAAATTATAATTTAGTACGATCGATAGACGTGGATGTATCCCACTTTAGTACGCGTGTAACTGAACGAAAATCTATTTATTGTGTATACAAATTCGTACAATATGGTACATATTTATTTTGTCATGACTGGTATCAATATACTATGTCTATATAATAACATGGAATACGAATTAGTAATTACTATTAGTATTGTATTATATTATTGTGATGTGATTCCGTTGCACAGATTTATAAACTTCTTTAATAGTAATATACAAATGTATATTGTCTGAAATAGATTAAAGACCACTATAGTAGTATAGTACACAAATTACAAACTGGCTGGCTTCGACTTTCCGACCACAAATCTTTATCATACAACGTTATCGTCAATTACTTTATCAACAGATTTAAAAGCAATATTGGCGGGAACATGTTTTGGCAATTGGTTAAAATATATATACCAAAGTCGCATTTAAGAAACATTCGATAACTACACAATGCAATAATTATTTATTATAATTTATAATATTATCATGTCTTCTGTGTTTAATATGACTGTGTCTCCCACGAATCATGTCAAACATAAATACAAAATCGCGTCATTAAAACTTTTCTCGATCGCCTTTTGATTGAATTATTACAATATTATTACAGCTCGAGTATTCGACTCAGCGAAATCAACGATCTTGTCATAACAATAATTTACAAATTGAAAGAAAATAAAAAATTCAAAGTAAATTTTGCCTTCGTTAGATTACAGTTTAATAGATCCTAAATTATAATCGAATTAACGTTAAATAATAAAATATGACAATGCATATCCATAATCTATAAAATCACACCGATTGTAGCGTTGCAGTAGTGCAGTACACAATGTACAATTAGCTATAATTGTAGTAGCAATTGTTAATGTATTTAAATAAAAGTCCAAACGTTTGTATGTCGCAAAATAATTGTATTCAAATATTTTATAACGCAATTATGCACCACGTCACGTAACGTCGGCAGAGTATTTGAAAAGATTTCACCAACCTAATAATATACATAATAATTTAAAAATCACTGATCGATAATTTACCGGCAAAGTCATAAGCCGTAGGCATGAAATAGCTCGATGTGACTACTCCACGGTGCACGCATATATATATAGTATTTAGTATTACAAATGAAAACTATACCTCAGATGTACTTCATCTCAATGGACCGTAACTATCGACCTATTGGACAAGAACAAGAAAACGTTTTTAATTTTCGAATTGCTTTGTAGCGTCAGAGCATGATAATAATAATAATTATTATGTATACACTATTACACTGTGTACTCAGACAACTCAGTATTAAGCAAAATAACTATTAAATCAATAATTTAAAATTTAATAATATCAATAAATAAATATGAATTTATCAAATATTAATATAATATAATAATAGTTTCAAATATATTGTATGATTAAAAATATAAATTAAAACAACATAAATCATAGCCAATGATGTCTATGAATGATGAATATTATATTATATATATATTATATATTATAATATTATATAATGATGAGTATTATTAATTTCACAAACTATATAGTTATAGTTGTATTCAAAGTCGAATTGCATTTAATATAACATCATTAATAACATTAATATATCGTTCTTGTTCCTTTATATTAATAAATTCTTTGAAATCTATACATTTTAAATTAAAGATATATCTATCTTAGTTTTTTACACAGTACAGTTTATACAAGTAAATGATGTACTATAATATAATGGGGAATTGCAGCGAAATAAATATTTTTGCACATAGACCTGGCGATAATAAACTGAAGTTAACTAATTGGTACACAAGAAAATGTTTATTAAAACGAAAATCTAAGACAAGACATTTAGATAGTTTGATTAACATTTTCATCTTAATAAATTATTAATCGCTATCTTCAGGTACTTAAATAAATAAACTATATTATAATAAATTTAACAATATAGGTATGTATATACTTGATAAACTCTATATAGGACTACGTTTCTTGTTACGTTTTGTTTAGGCCTTTTGAAAATACCCATGAGGTTAAAATATTAAATTATACTCTATAAATATTTACATAAAATCAAACATTCATACAAAAGGCATACTAATTAATTCTTAGGCACCATCTATAACTTTTGGGATTATTCACATTTCGCATTGGTGATAAATGATAACTGATAAGATAGATAATGTATACCACATTAGCTATATAAAAATTGAAATTATACATTTAGGTTTTAGAGCATAAAAAAATACAGACAGAACACAAATTTGTTTATTATGCACATGTTACACTGTGTTGGGCGAGAAATAAATATTATAACATTGTGCGCATTATAGTTCCTTATTAAACATACACACAGAATGATTGTTTTAACAGTCAAGTGCCAACACTGACAACACTTGTTATCTAATCTAATTTTTTCTTTAAAAAAAAAAAAAGAGTGGCAAATCAAAAATACCACTATTACAACAGAAAATATATTTTTAAATTCCATTAAATTGTTGAAACAAATTGATAAAACTAAATAAACGAATTCAAATTATAAAATTAAAAAATTAAAAGATTAGAAAAATAATTTAATTACCTAAATAAATATTTACTAATTGGGTGCCTAAGCATTAAAAAGCTAAATTGTGTGTATAATTAAAATATTTTCTTGTAATTACAATAATTAAAAAGGGAGGGAAATAAGTAATTTCTCTGTGGTACGGTTGTAGGTATGTTAAATACACCTACCTCGTTATTGAGTAAGTCACTGTAATGTATGTGCTAAATTTGAATTCAATGATAAACCATTGTATACGAAAAACGATTCTGGGTGTCAGCCTATATTAATAAGTGCATTTTATGATATATTTATATTCACTATATTGCTATAATGCTATTAAAATAATTTAGTTCACTATTAGTAATACAGTAGGTTGAATTAATTTTTGCCGACAGCATAGCATTTTATAATGCCAATAATGTGTGTATAAATTATAATAATAAACGTTAAAAGTATGAACTACATATGAAAAACCTTTTATTACATTTTCAAACTTTAGCTATAAAAATTCAACATTTTATACATTTTGAACTAACTACAAAATAATTTTCAAATTTTCTTAATTTTGACAAATGTTATTAACATTTGAACTTTAAATACATATAAAAAAAAAAACCGTGCCTACGTATATTTAATATTTTTAAATTTTTTTTTTTATTTTACATAAAATTATATATAAATGTACAATATGTACAATGATACACAATGAGCATATTTGATCAGAGCTATACATAACATGAAAACTTGAGGTAAGAAGCCATTCACTAGTGGCACTTGACTTGGAGTTTTGTTATCTATATTTATTTATTTATTTTTTATTTATTTAACTTTAGCTTAGTTTTTTAGCAAGTGACGGCACCAGTTCCTTTTTAGACGACGCCTGGGGTTGCCAGATAAGATTTGGGTGGATAGGTTTTTAATGAGTGGGTTTTGGTGCGTTTGGAGATTGGTGTGAAAGTTTTTGTAAAAGCGTGCAGCTTCTTCTGTCACAGTTTTAATTGATAAATCTTTATGCAAAGTGTAATTAGAAATAAAAGGTGGGGCATTCGTTATTTTCCTAAGGACAATATTCTGGAATTATTAGATTTTGTTTGATTGGACACTTTTGCAGTACCCCATAATTGAAGACCATATGTCCATAAAGGTTTTAGTAATATTTTGTACATAAGAACTTTAACTTTTAGTCCGGAGTATTTATTATTTATAAGTAAAATTCGTAGTTTGCGAAGACGGGCGTTTAAGGCAAATTTTTAAATACGGATATGGCTTTATTCCAAGTGAGGCGCTTATCCAAGTTAATCCTAGGTGTCTAACTGTATTAGATGTGAGAATGAAGATATTATGTAGATAGAAATTAGGGCAAATGGAATGGCATAGAGTAAATATTGTATGTACTAGTTTATTAGGATTCGGTTTAATATGCCAATTTTGATACTATTCAGACATTAGCTTGAGGTGAGTTTAGAGATTTGCTGAGGCAATAATATGATTTTTGTCAAATGATATGATGAATTTATCAACTGCGTAATATGTTACAATAATATTTTGGAAGATAGGCTGGTCAGATGTATAAATATTAAAAAGAAAGAGAGAAAGAACTCTGAAGTGGGGAACTCCAGCAAAGATTTTCTCAATTTTAGATACTGAGGATCCAAACCGGACTTGGAAATAGCGATGATTTAAATAAGATTTAATTAATAAAAATAAACTGAGAGAAAGGATTTTTTTCATTTGAATAGTAATCCTTCATACCAAACTCTATCAAACGCCTGGTTAATGTTAAGAAAGGCACAAGTACAGTAATACTTTTTTTCTAAGGATTACGAGATTGTGTCAACTAACCTGTGTATCTGGTGTATTATATTATGCGCTGAACGAAAACCAAATTGCGAGTCTGATAGGATCTTGTTCGTAGAAATACAAAGTAATAGCTTTTTAAATACTAGACTTTTTAATAGCTTAAGTAGAAAGGGTAACAGACTTATTGGCCTGTACGAGGAAGGAAGATCCGGGGGTTTGTCCGGTTTAGGAATTAGGATTATATTTGAAAATTTCTATAGAAGTGGGAAGTATGAAAGACGTAAGGTTGCATTAAATAAGTAAGTAAGGAATAGGATAACTTTTTTCGGGAGACATCTAGTGAATTTTGTAGTAATTAAATCAAAACCTGGTGTATTTTTTTGATAGAATATTTTTGTATTGTAGTTTTTATTTCATTTGGTGTAAAAAACTTTTCAGAGAGATGAAGAGGCGTGGGACAATCTAGATACTTCGAATTAATTTAGAAGTAAGATTTGAATTATTTATGTCAGGGTATGGCTTAAATATTTCTGATAGATATAGACGAAAAGTCTCAGCTTTGTCTTCATCAGTTATAGCAATAGAATTATCAGTTTTTGTTAGTGGTGATAAACTAGATTTATATTGTAAAAGTATATTAGTTTCCCTCCAGAGGCTACCGTCAGAAGAAATTAAGTTAGATAACTTTTGTTCAAAAATATCTAATTTATATTTTAGATGTTTTTTAAGTGAATTTGACAGTTTATTGTATAATTCTTGAGTCTCCACAGCGGACACAACGAACTGAATAGTCATAGTATGAACGAATGTAATCATAATCTTGGCAATTTAGGCATTGACTAATTATCTTGGGTTTATAGGGTTCTTCGACTTTTATTTTTTTTATGAAGAATGCTGGGGAGTTGGAATATATCATTCGACTGTTCAGTGAGTTCCAGATCGACGAAAAAAAGGGGGAGCGGACGTTTGGTGGTTTTGTGAAATACGTTAGTGACCTGCCTGACCTCGAAAAGACCCAATTCTAGCTCAGATTTAATTAATTCTGAGAGTGTAGATGGATGTATATTGCGGATGACGACTTGAGCAAGTTTATCCTCTATTAATTGATAGATGTAATATTGGACATCTTGTTCTTTTAGAAAACGTATCAGGGATCTGTATGATCCGGGTTAAACTTTGCATTTTTAGGTGATCTGAGGAGGATTTGCAATAAAAATTGTCAACTCCAATTAGCTCTATCAAGGCTTCGCATGTTTTCGAAAAGTTAATTATGCCTTTTATAAAAACCGGCGGCGGTGGTTTAATTTAGTTAACGATATTAGATGTTTCTAAAAGAGAGTAAGATGCATGGTTAGAGTCCGGTAGAATCGGGTCGACAGGTTCGATTTGAGTAAACACTTCATAGCGATTAGCCGTTATAAAAAATGTATTACTATATTTTTTATTTAAAGTAGGAATAGGAGATTTCGGCTCAGATGAATCTGAGTGGTTTTTTTATTGACCTTTTGTATCCAACCGACATCCACATAATTATCGGTGTTATCGTCATATTCGGATGTAGAATCAGAATTTGTAGGGTTTAACATAGAATTATTTGATGTGTTTTTGGTTAGGCGAGCTACCTGTATATTGGTGTCGATTTTTCTTCTATCTGTTTGTTTATTTTTTACATCCAGCGATGAGGGCAAGTTGGGAGGCCGCGGTATATTATCTAGTAACAAAGGTTGTGTACCGATGCTCCTTGCGGCGGATGTAAAATAATTGGTCGAAACTTGAATTTATTAACGTGCGTAATAGATTTACATTTAGAAAGAAATAACGCACTTAGGCGCAGTTCCAGTTTTATAATTTATGTAAACAAATAAGGTAGACGATTGCGATTTTTTTTTACATACTAAGTTACTAAGTACGACACATTCGAATATGAAAAAAAAATGGGATCGTGACAATTAAGCGGAGCGTAAATTATACGTGCGCGACGAACGAGGAGCAATCCGCCACTGATAATATTTTTAAATGGCTTTGATAACTACTTATAAGGAACTGTATTAAATTTTCAAGCTTTTTGACCAAGCGAAAAATCTTTTATTGATATGTGTAGGAAAAAAACTAAAAAAATACACAATGTGTATAAATAGTTCAAAAATATAAGTAATAGAGGTAAGAACCTTTTAGAAAAGTAAAACCATACAATTAGATATAGAGGAATAATAATAATAAGTGGTACAAATGACGAAAATATAAATAAAATTAATAACATAAAAGTTCAGAAACTTAATACTTATAGATATAGCAATCAAGTAAGTATAACCAGTAGATTTAAAGCTAAATATACACTTTGTTTTAAATAATCATGTGACATAAAGAAAAATCTTTGTGACCATCAATAAAGTTAACTAATGAAAGAATTCTTGGTAAAAACGACGCAGAACTGTAATTGTTGTTATAAAATGTGGCATGAAACAAATGGAATTTTCTTAATAGAAATTTGGTATTAATTTAACCAATCGTAGATAGCAATTCTGGGGAATCAATAAAACCATAAAATAAGTCAAATAAGAGCATGATATCTACAACATTTCTTCTTAACTTACGAGATATTAACTATTATTAACAAAGTTTAGTTGTATTATCATTATTAAATAGTAATCCATTGAGTTTAAACTTAATAAAATAAATTTCCTAGTATAATTTTAATAATTATTTTTTTTCTGTTTGTGTACATGTCGAAATAAGGTCATAATGTTTTTCAATTTTTAACTGTCTATATTTTTTATATTGTAGGCCAACATAAACCATATGTAATAAACTAATAACATAATATAACATATTATTACATACTATGAGTTCATTATTTAGACATTTTTGGTGTCTGAATATATTTTTTTTGATAATTTTTCTGAATTTAGCTATTAACCGTTTATTTTAAATACTATTGTAGTATTTAAAATAAATGCTATTACGTAAGGTAACAAAAAAAAAAAAAAAAAAAATGACGCATACAAATTATTTTGTGCTCAAATATTATGTTATAGTCCACAGTAAATAATAATTTCTATAAAAAAAAATTATAATTTAAAAAAAAACCTGTACACAATTTCTCTTAATTAAAATTAAAGGTAAATAGACTCCAATGTATTTTCTAAGTAAAAAATATTGTTAATAAAACATTTATAAAATACACATCTATAGAAATATAGATTATGAATATAATTTTTTCCAATATATATTAATACATAAATAAATGAATTTCCGATGAATTTCCAATTTATCCAATATTTAAAAAATTATATTCTTTATTCCTTTCGTTTTATTTTACTATATTTATTTTATGTTTATACTAATCGGTGAAGTATGTAATACTTAGCAACGATTTGTTTAACCTTATTATATAGATAGGTACATTAAAATATTCAACATTATTTAGTAGTTAACAGTAAAATACAATACATAAAATATAGAAATTATACACCTACATAGTATAAGTGAAATAGATTCTACATTTTATATATTGTATTATATTATATAATTACTCAAAAGCTTAAAAAAAATATATCATATTATGGTTTAAATTCCCAAGTTATATCGATCACCACTGAATCTTTTCAATTAAATAAAATTTAGAATTAAACAAACAATGATTTAATGTTGGTACATATAATTGGCCTTTAAGGTTGAAGTGCAAGAGCTCTTATGGGCCACCCCATAGCAACTAAAATTTAATTAATAAATACGTTATGTATTTTAATTGTTGTGAAATTAAAAAAAGATATAAAAATTAAATGTTTATAATAAAACTATATACATAGATATACTATATAGTATATTGTATATATATTATATACCACCTATATAAGTACTATCGATGTAGGTCAAAGATCTTCAACGAGAAAATAGTGAAATCGTAACGCTAAATTAATGAAACTTCAAAATATATGTAGGTAGGTACTGTTATATTTACAACTAGTGAACAACATAACTGTATAAAATGTAGGTATTAAATATAAAAGTAATAATAATAAAATATATATTTTTTAATTAAATTGTACGAGTATAGGTACATTTATATTTTTAGGAAAAAATAAATTTGTAATAAGTTTTGAACTTTTTAAATCCATAAATAATACAACTTAATTTTGAATAGGTACTTAATGTAATGTGATAATATAGCGATACACCTTTATTATCTTGATGTAAGTAGTAATTATTGAAATGTTTGAGATTTGTTAGTTGAACTAGGTCTTCCATTTAAATTAATTAGCATTAATACGGTGAAATCATTTAATATGGTTAAACACTTTTATAACAACTAATTCGTTATTTTACAACTGTTAAATATATTCAGGCATTTAACAATAACGTATAGACTATTTTAATTTCTTATAATAGACTATTATTACGCAAAGTGATACAGTTAGGTTCACTAATTGAGCAACGTTTAGTTAGAAAAATGTGATCCATTATAGATACAAGTGTTACAATCCCCACCCATAAAACCATTTTATTTGTAAAAGCTTATATGTATTACCTACATAATTTATATATAGATACATTGATATTATTTATTCTTAATAAAGTACATAATACTGCAATAATGAACGATTGAAAGTTGAAATCTGTCAAAAATAATAGATCCGGGTGCTGGGGTAAAGTTAACGCAGCACCCGTATACGATAAAAATTGAATTTTGGAGGTTTTTGGGGCTGTAAAAATTTAATTTTGATATTTTAAATATTCACTCAGGAATTAACAATATATTTTTTTACAGAATCGACTAAAGTATTGATATAATGTAATATAATATAACTAATATAGGTAGTGGAAAATTTGCTTGGTACAATTGCGTATTTACTGTGGTGGGGTAGTTAGGAGATTATATTAATCCTCCCTTAAGTAGAATTCTACTATTTTTTTATTATTTAAAAAGCAGATTATTGGCTACTTTACAAAAGGCTAACTAAAATACTAAAAACTATACAAAAACACAAACAAATATGTAAAACGAGTGGTTAAAATTATACTTGTCTACCTAAATTCCAAATGGAGTTCCCTTGAAATATCTCAGTAGTTAAATGCTCTAGATCAAAACTAGTGGAATTCATGTTGAAAATTTTTTTTGAATGTTATAAATTAATATATTATTATATTCAAATAATTGAGATAATTCAATATTATAGTTCAGACGTAAAATAGTCACTAGAAACACTATGTATAATTTAATATTAAAAAAATATTGTTTACAGTGATAAAAGTGTTATCGACTAGAAAACCAAATAGGTGCATAAAACAATGACAAAATATATTAGTTATTTTAACACAGATATAGATGATAAACTAGATTGCTAACTAGTGATAACAGCCGACGCCACAGAGTAATAATAGCCGACTACAAAAAAATGCACAGATATATATAATAATTACATATTATATATATCTGTGAAAAAATGTAATGTTAGTTGTGGGCTCTGAGTGGTGTTATCAGAATACACTATTAACAATGATTGTAAATATTTTAAGTTCGTGATATTATAGATTCTGTGGTATTATCACAACCATAAATCATATAATTTATATTATATATGATCTAAGATTACAACGATACAAATTGATAAAATACACAACTATCACAACCTATATGGCAAAAAAACGGAATCGCCTGGCCTGCTTGTCAATGTATAGTAGTCAGCAATTTAGTTTATTATTTATATATGTGTATTTTGTTCACAAAAAAATATGATAATCTACCATGCGCTTACATTTTCTAGTGATAAATTTCATAAGTTTCAAACAATTAAAATTATAAATACCTACCTAAATTAAGTTTATCCAGAACACACTATACGCATCATGTTGAATAAAATAGGCTAACTTGAAAAGTACATTTATATGATAATAAATGCCACTGTAGTTTATTATGTCGTATGACGTATCTGGCGAACTTATATAATTTTTCCGAAAACGAATCATAACTGGTAGCTCGATTAGGTTAGAAAAATAATAAATTATAACTATTGAACTAATCAACGCGGATATTCAAAGAAACACAAGGAACAAGTTAATTTTAAAAGAAATATTTTGTCTACAATTTAAATACACTAGCCTCAATTTTAATCAGCTATTAAAATTAAAATTAACCACTGAAAACATACATTTCGTAATTCAGAACTAATAAAAACTATAAAGCTTATCAGTCAATATAGAATAATAAATAAATTATAAATGTATAATTGATGAAGTTCCATAATAACAGTAAATAATAATTATTTGTTATAATTGTATTGTAGTTATACATCATTTTAATTTATATAGTACTTGTATAAACCTTTACAACAAATTTAATTATAATGGCAACGTGGCGTAATATTAAAAAACACTGAGATAACTTGTTAACAGTTCTACATTATATAAACTATAGACGTACATACAAATAGAAAAAAATATAAAACGATTGTTTTTTTAAGGATATTTTAGAATACTTATACAAATAATACAGTAAAAATATCAATTTTGAAGAAAAAAAAATTGAATCGGTACCTTTTAATTGCCCACTGTCCTTCATAGGTATGTTATTGTTAAATATAAGAAGTTATCAACAATACATTGAACAACAAATATAATTCTAAAATAAATTAAAACCAAGGTAACAATTAGTTTAAACCTCCAATTATTATGGTTTAAACGGGTTTTATTCGATTATTTTTTATTCATATATAGATACTTATCAAAACAAATGACAACCATTAGGTAACTACATTTTAGTTAAACGAACAAATTTTTTTTTTGGTTTTTTTGATTTTAGTTATTATGATTTGATATTGAATCAAAATATTTAAAAATATTTATCTTTAAATGATCGTGTATATAACTGTATACTGTATTACTGTATATTATGTAACTAAATGTTGAAAGGTTAACTTAGTTTTGATAATGGCACTTATACTTTTACTTCAATTCGGTTTATATAGTGAAAAAATAGTAAAAGAAATTGAAAATAACATAAATATAAAAATGATTTTTAATTCGAAAGAAAAGCAAAAAATAATATGGATTAGACTGATTAGACACACCAAAATAACACTTACTATATAACACATACTGACAGAATGTCGTAAGCATACGGAGGTAAACGAAGTAGGTAATTGGATAACTGTAAAATACCTAGCATCTCGGATCCATCCTGCAGCAGGACTCAAAAACCAATTGGAACATTTTAATATTCTTAAAAAAACTAATTTTATGAGATCATTTAAAAATAAGTTAATATAGGTACCTCTAATCTACCTAGTTAAAATTGTAAATAACTAATAGATTATAAAGCCAAAATTGAAAAAAAATTAAATTATTTAAAATATTTGAGATTTACTGTTCGTGACGATAAAAATATCAGCCTCGAGTACATATTATTATAATCCAATATAAAACAAAATTTATCTCCACTGATTATATCATATAAAACCATGCAATTAAAACACAATATATGATTTGAATGATAATTTTAAATAAATATTATGATTTATTATATACTTACAAATAAATAACTTTGGGTATGCATTTAAATACAAATTAGTAAAAAAAAAAAATAATGTTTTATAAAGCTTAATTGTTTTAAAATATAATTAGATCAATCAATTTTAAACTTTTAAATTTAATGTATAATCTAGTAACTAGTAATATCTAACCTGAACTGCATTAAAAAAAAAAAACATTTAGTATTTACCATATTCTGAAAAATCACCAAAGGAAACCGATGATCCAAGTTGTTTGAATAGTTTATGTGATACTTTTCCTGGACTCACAAAAAAACTAGCCATATTATTTAAATCTTGTACAAATTTTAATAATAGATGTACAATAATAAGGTATAAAACGCTGTATTAATATGACAAAAAACACTGAACGCTGTTTTAAGTACAAAGAACTACGACTAAATGGACGTAAAGAACCAAAAATATATGCTTTGATTAAGAATTACCGTTTTCGCGTTCAATAAACAGCGAGCTGTGAACCGTGACAATAAAATTCCCACTACCCCATGAGCTCAAATTACTCAATAGCTTACAACAATAGTAAACATAATAAGATTGCGCTATATCGCATGGAGTGTAAAAGGCTATAATATAGTCATAATTAAATAATTAAAATAAAAGATAACCCATAAATGGTGTATGAGTAATTATGGTATAATATGTCCACACGTCATATTATATACAAAATAGTAAAGTGATAATATGTTTTTTAATTTGAATATTGAACGCTAAAATAAATTATTAGATATTAGTCATAGTTATTTAACTGATATACCTAGTCACCCTAGTTGATTTAGTGAACTATCATTTTTTAAGTACAAAATAAGACTATTTAAATGGTCCGTCTTCAGAAGAAAATCGTAAATACGACATTGATCTGACATATTACATAAATAATAACTACATTTCGAAATAAATTGTTAATTTGATAGAATATTGCATTCCAAAAACGAAGTTTTTAAGATATTTTTAAACAGTATATTTTATAACTTTGGTAGTATATTATGACTTTAAAATTTTAATTTTAATACAATGTAGCATGCGTATTTTTCACTATATTTGATGATTAATGTTAAAATATGTATTTATTAATCATGACATCATGTAACACACTATAGTTATTTATCATAAATAATATTACTTAAAAATAATACTTAGTAGACAAATTGAACATAATTTAAAGATAGAGTTGGATAAAAACTTTACTGCATTAAACATGTTTAACAAATATCAAGGATTAAGTTTTTTGTTTTAGAACATGTATTATGTACAATTATTAATTATGACTATATAGTAATTAACAACTATTACATAAATAATTTAAGATTCAAATCAAACTTATTACCTTTACTATAAGTATTTTATAACCATAATCTATAAGTTAATAGACAATAATAATATTATGCGTATAAATAAAACACTTATAAAGTTTCTAAAAAAAAAAATGTAATTTAATTTTTTTTTTTTAGAACAAAAATCATGTCATTTCACGATATTATATAGGTAAATGCATGATCATTAATCATTATAATACAATCTCAAAAATATTTAAGTGTTATTAAAAAAGTTTAATCTTGAGACAATTATATTTATTAGTCATAAAAGTTTAAAAAACTATTTACATTATACAACATGTTTTTTTAACTAGTCAAGACAATGTTTTAGTATAATATTGACGGGTTGTAACACAAATCAGTAGTAAGCTAATTACGGTCTCTAAAATATATAATTAAATGGTTTATGATTGGTCCATTAAATTTTAATGAACCAATAAATTGATAAATGTATTTTATGAAACTCTGCGTATATATCTTTATATATAATCGAACGTGTCCTGACTCTTGACTGATCAACGACCTATCAACGCAGAGCCTACATTATGATAGCTGTAGACTTGAAATTATCGTGGTACCTTTGTATCACTATGTAGTATGGTAGGGGTGTACTAAGAAAGGATTTTCCAAAATTCGTATTTTAAAGACGTGCTCACACAAAGATTTACGATGGAAATCGAAAAAACATTTTTTATTTATAAAAACAAATGATTGCAAATAAATTTGGCATTGGTTACAGGTAATGAACTTAAACAAAAATGGATTCTGGTTTATCCGAAGTCAATAGACTCAAAAACTACAGAACCATTTTTAATTAAAGTTATTTCAATAGATTTTTTGAGACTTGGAGAGTTGGAGGGTGTTTTAAACTTATTTTTCAACCCCTATACATATGTAGCTAAAGGGTAGCTCACATATGCATTTTTTCAGCTATAACGAAAAATAAATATTTTTTTCGTTTATTTAAATAGTTGCTGTTGGTTATATATTATATTACTATTATAATTTAGTAAAATTAAAGCATACAAATTTTTTCACAAATAAATTCATAAAAAAATCAAATCTTTGGTACAGGCAACGCCACGCTGTGTGGGACAGCTAGTATATACCTATAATATATTAATAAAATTACATTCTATACTAGTATTCATATTTAAAAAAAATGGAAAAATCACTCTGTTGAATAGAATATATGGATACTTGCTGCTTAGTAACGATTAGGTCACTGTAAATTGTAATAATGAGTTAAATTTAAATTCAATGATAAATCAGTACATAGGTACTGAAAGGAAAAAACGATTCTGTGAGAATACGGTGTGTCTATTTCTAAGGATATTATATAATTTAATTATATTACTTTTAATTTATTTATTTTTATATTAGTAGTACTGCCTATTTTCAACTAATAAAATTTGTTTGTAAGTAAAAAAACTTAAAAGTTTAGTATACAAGTTTTCTCGAAAGATGTTTTTACTTTTTACCACAATAAAAAATATAAAAAACATAGTCTATAGATATAGATACATACGTATACGTAGACTATGCAACAGAGCAATTTCTGCAGTTTTTTATATACTATATTAATACTTAATTATTATGAAAAAATTGTTATCTATACCTATAACCAAATATCTATTTATCGCAGTAAAATAAAAATATTTAAACTATACTCGGAATTCATTGTTAAATGCATCATTATAATTAGGTAATAATATATTATATAATACTGTCGCTCTGATTTAGGTGTAAAAATGTTTGATTAGAATAATATATTAAGACATAAACTACCTTCTAAAAAATGACGAAATTGAGAAATTCTGTTTACAAGCCATCATCGGAAGGAAGAAACGAAATTATATTTTTAAGTAATTATGTTTAGAACTTTTAAACAGTTAGTTTTGATTTTTTAGACTTTTAAATCTTCTAACTTAAAATTTTTGACTCGTCGTAATCTTTTTAAAACTATCTTTAGTTTTATAATCATAAATAGTAAGTAGCTGCTATAATAATATTATATTCAAATAATCAATTAGAAGAATAAAACAAAATTAGAAAGTTAAAAATGGGTTTTTATGTTTTAGATTCTATGAGGATTGAAGTGTAATGAAATTATTAAATTTACAACGTGTGTGTTTTTTTTTTTTGTGGTACACGCCACACAGTGTCACCTACTATGCAGCAGAGCGAGTTCCCTGTTTTTTTTTTTTAAATAGCATTTATATAACCTGTTTTTAGATCTAGAACATCAACCAATTGCGAATTCTATCTGTACTCTATAATAGCCCAAAGTAGAATATGATAGAACAGATAGAAGTGTTGATAGACTATAGTTGATAACTCGACAGTAAATTGAATACCGGAAGGCGAGGAATTCTGATTAACGTTAATAACGCTCTTACTATAACAGTTTCGATTATATAATATAATATAATCATTATTCATTATTACTATTGTGTAAGTGTGTCGGGATCGCGGATATTGTAATAAACTGTTATTACAGAAAATACGTCACATCGATTTAAATGTCAGGGCGGCACTAGGCGCGACCTTGACTAGTTGACACTCGACACTGACCGGACAGAACGCAAACATCATCGAAAAAGAGTAGAGACGACACCCGTGATAAATTAAAATTAATTTTATTAATTATATTAATTAAGACTCGGAAGTACTAGTACATGCATATTTTTTAGGTAATTAATGTAACATTTAAATGAAGATATACATTTGTTTATATTTCTTTTGCTAATTTTTGCGTATTTACGATTTTTTTAATTTAAATAATTTAAAAGTGCTATTTTTAGGTATATTATCATAAATTAATGGAATCGATTACACATCATTGAATTCCTTTTTTATTCGCTCATCAAGAAAGTTTAAAATTAAAATTGAACTTATTAAAAAAATGTATAAAACCATAGATTAATAGGTCTATAATATACGGAGCCGCTATACAGAAGTGATTTTTTTTTCCGTGATGGTCGATAGGTATTCTCTATCTATTTATAAAAACAATTAAAAAGATTTGAATTAACTATAACTATATACCCGTATGTAAAAAAAAAACCTATATGTTCTTTTCTTTGCATATTTTCCAAGTTTTAGTACATCTATAGCACATATTTTGGCGTTAAAGTGTTTTATCATTAAATCTACAAAAAGTAACTTTTTCAGCGTTATAACTTTCGAGGCCCGTTAATAATTCAATCTAAAGCTATATAGTATTCGTGCATGATTCGCACACGTCATACAGCTGTGTTATGTACACACAGACATGCAGACCATACAGTTCTGTAGTATGGCTGATAAATGATAACGTTTAGATACTCCCCCGAGCTGATATTAAAGACGGGCGGTAATACGATTCCGTCGATTACCGTCGGCTGTTATCATTAAATCGGTAGAAATTTCTAGAAAATCCGATCAATGAACACGGTTAACGTTATCAAACAACGATAACGTGATAGTTTTATGAGTTTTAAAATATGTCATTAGTTGTCCATTCCGTCGTGTATTTTTTTTCCGATTTTTCATCTATTCTGTATAAATAACCTTCGCACGACAATAAATTTAAATATTTACCTCTGTTGTAGACGTATGTCGGCATGGCTTATTCCGCGGAGTCGTTGTCCAAATGAGAAACGCAAATAAAATATAAATATTACGTCAAACCGTAGAACGCCACCGCGACCTCTCAACTCTGTGTGTTTACAGTCTTTCTACGAATCGCACCGCAAAATACTACGCTACTGCTACTGCCGCCTTCGCCACTACAACTACACCGGCGGTCTGTACACCATCAGCAGTCAACACCACACACCACTACACAATTCAACAACGGCCGCGGTTGTTACCACTACCGCTACCACCGGTGACCGCGGTCGTTGAACCATGTGCGGGTACTCCGATTTGTTTATGATTATTATTATTATATTCCGCTGTGCGCGGATGTTCCTATGCTTTATCCGATAACATCTATCGGCCGGACGTCGACTGCGCAAGCGCGAGCGTGATTACGCTTAATTCGCACGCCGCCCATCAAAGCCGGCACCGAGGGTGGTGTCATACCTACTACTCGGTAATTGGTTGGTTGCGGCGGGGTCTAGGACTTAGGTACGGAACACACGATCTACCACGACGACACTTCGCCCGAGAATTTGAGCGTTTCTCCTAACGGCTGACATTAAAAACGCGGGATAATAAAAATTTAGGATACTCACTACTCGTTAAGTATGCTACCCAGAGTCGTATTCAGAAATTTTGCGTCCCAGGCTTAAAATTCATGGCGCTCATTTTCATTAAATTTTTTTAATATAGTACCTACCTACAGTGATAGTCGAACTCTTTTTCAAAAATTTGAAAATTTTATAGAAGGTCTCTCATAAGTTGTTATTAGTGTAATTTTAAAAAATATACGAGCGTTAATTCACAATAGCTTTTTATGAACGCTTAAAGTTAGAATTTTAATAAAGTTTTAATTTTAGACGTAAATTTTCAAATTATTTTATTAATAATTTATAAAAAATCTTATTTTTATATCTAAAATTTGAAAATTTAATGATCTTTTTATAAAGAAAAATTTAATTTTTTATTCATTTTATCTGAGAAAATTTTTCTACTCCCAAAGTGTACTACTCTCCCAAGGAATTGTCCACCAGTGCCCCCCCATAAAACCGGCTCTAATGCTACCCAAGTCTTTTATAGATACCTACAAACACATTTAAAATGAAAAAATTAAGATCCAAGAATGAATATTAAATATTTAATATCTTTTGACAATTTAGTACTTTCGACTGCTTACGTGTTTCGAAGTTGTGAACAATTTATGAATAAATAATATTGTAATTTTTGATTATCGTGTCAACTGGCTGCGACTGACGTATACGCTGGTAAATCGAGTTAGTTAGTGAAAGGATATTATAAAATAAAGTCATTATTAAAGTTGACAAAATAGAGATATAAACATATTATGTATTAAGGCAAAGGCAAAAAGTCTACTTCAGAGACAGCTCAAGAAGGAATAGTGGCAGTCAATAAATTGTAAATAAACTGACGTGTTTGAGGTGTTTTGGCGTGATCTAAAGCTGATAAATATTTTTTTTTAATAAATTTGAATTTTTTAACGATATAATACTTAAAAGGTACTTTATAAGGTAAAATAAAAGATTAATTTTAAAATATTAAAATTTGTAGATAGCACATTTAAGGACATTAATTTACAATATAGCTGATATAGATGTATAAATCACACTATATAAATTATAATAATTGCGCACGTAACGGATAGGGAGATTGATTACGGTTTTCGCGGTCATCACCTTCCACAGAATTACCGTCAGCCACTTATTATTAATATTGATTTTATATGTTTGCGAGACACTTAATACACAAACACGTTTAACTTTAGTGCGAATCGTTTTTAATCCATATAGTATGCACTCATCACTAATTTCTGCAGGAGATTAACCGAGTCAAACGCACACCGATAAGGTTGCATAATATAACTATTACTTGGCTTGTGTAAAATCACTTAAATCCCTCATAGTAATATAGATTAGTCGGGCACTACACAAAATATTAAGAACCTACGAATTATTATAAGACATTGCCGCGTTTTCGTGATTTGCTAATTCTATTATATTGTATACCTATAGAACTATAGCTGTAAGATGAGGGATTTATTGATTCCTAGGAAAAAGGTCTATATTTATTCCGTAGGCTACTGTTTAGTGCCTTGTATGTATATTTTAAAATGTATAGTCTATTTAGTATAATTTAGACAATTTTATAGTTATAAATTATAATATTAGTATTTAATTAGTATTATGTATATGTGAATTGGCCACATGTGTATACATTACAAAATGTATGGGTAGTCTAAATTGTATAATTCAAAATTAAAATACATAATCTAATTAATATGTACGATTGATAATATTTGGATACATGTTTTAAATAAGTGAACTCAAAAATTTTATTATCGTTCGAATCATTAGATAAATTTTCAATGCAATGTTTTTTTTTTTTTTTGTTAAAAACACTATTTTTGCTATTTTTTTGATGTTTATTTCGTTTATATGTATGTAATTGTCAGTTTGTATTTTTTTATTTAAAACATGGGTAAACATGAAAATGTTGGGAAAAGCTTTTGTGAATCGTGAATTTAATTTTGAGCGGAAAGACTCACAGCTATTAGTAGTAAGTTCCGATGTTATTTATCTTGATGCCCAAATACGTGGATTGAATTTTGCTACCCACATTTCGGTACCCACTTGCCGAACTTTTTTTGTGTGTATATGTACACGATTTATAATAGAAAAAATGCTTTGATTTTCAACTTCAATATCTTTTTTGATAGGAAATCTGGTAACTATAGTTCATACTTTTGGGAGGTCAAAATTAAAAATTCCTTGTACTTTTCAATTATTTGCCAGTATTTCAATTTTCCACCTAAAACTATATACGGTACATCAATGTAAGCTGTGGTTTACTTATTGTACAAAAATATATTAATCATTTAATAATTTATGTAACGAATAATAAGTATATAATATTTTATGTCAATCGATAAACAAATTATTAAAAACATAATGCAAAAATGTTATCATCCGGGGTTTTAACCACGGACATTATTTACTTGTTGATTAAAATCGATTAATTTCACATTTAGCGGATTAGATCACCGTTATTTTTCTAAAACCTACAGACAAGAAATATGAAACATAGATGTAGTCTTCTATTCAACCCTCCGGCGACCCCGCCG